>JAIPMN010009207.1:0-20326 GCA_020650975.1 Apostichopus californicus | reverse complement strand
AGAATCACTCACCAGTCCCTCATAGAGGTTATATACTAAGAATCACTCACCAGTCCCTCATAGAGGTTATATACTAAGAATCACTCACCAGTCCCTCATAGAGGTTATAAACTAAGAATCACTCACCAGTCCCTCATAGAGGTTATATATTCTTCAAATTTTTCATGGAACTTGTTCTCCTTCTTCATTTCATCCTCTCTGATTTTATTTTTGCGAGCATATTTCCACCATTTCGGCTCTTTCCTCTGTTGCGATACTGGAGGCCTGTACCTGCCAAAGACAAAACACAAAACAGTGGATAAAACAATAGTTGTATTCATCTAATTAACATATTAACCAGTGGGAGGAACTAATATAGTTCAGAGGTACTTTAGTGATCCTTTTTATACCCCTCCAGACAATGGCAGAGTCCTGTTCGTCAAGTTAATTATGTTTATTGGTTGTTTGATTGGTTAGTATCCATGTGATGTAAACATTCTTTGATCAGCTGTTTTGTTCACAGAGCTGATGGCAAATTAACAGTTTTCTTAGTAAACTCACTCATTAGAGCTTTACGTGTGTATGATATCCTGCAATTCTCATTATATTTATTATTATTAGTATTATTTATTGAATTTCATATAGCGCAACCCCAACAAAGTTTTCGGTAGCGCTTTACAACAAAATACAAAGAAAGATTAAACCATTCATAAGAAAATAAGATATCAAATGGCGTAGAAAAATATACTAGATGAATGTACAAAAATATACAATTGTTATGAAAATCAAAGAGAAAAATAGAAAATGCAAAATGCTATATAAAATCTAAACGAAAATTCAAAAATATGAAATATAATGAATACAAATATTGAAAATTTGAAAAATTGAGTAAATAAGTGATTAGCCAGGAAATAAATATGTTTTGAGTTATAGACATTCATGGTCACTTAGAGATTCTTGTTGTACTGTCATTCAATTAGACCAAAAAATTAAATAAAACACTGCAGATTAAACTTCAAGGACCAACAAGAATAAAGCTAGAGTGAAAATATGTGTGAATACAGGGTTACACCTAACAATGCCATTATGTTTTAAAAATAAACACAGACAGTACTTTAATAGATTCAGGAAATCTGTAATAAGTTAAAATAATGTGATGTTGTTTATTGTCTATACCATAAGAACTTATTAAAATGTAGTCTTTATATCAGTTTATTCAGTTAAGAAGTGAAGTGAACAATCAGCTTTACTCTATCATGGTGAAGACATCTTCAACCCAAAACTCTGTCACAGGGAATGTAAAGCCTGGAATGTTGATCATCGGACAATTGTCAAAGTACTCTGAAAACATCTCAGCATTTAGGGTAGCACTCATCAAAATTAACTTGAGAGATTTCCTGGTGAAAAATAGAAAATCATTTGGGAAGAATAAAAACAAAACAAAGTAAAAATAATGAAATAATATTAATATTTCAAAAAGTATACTGATCAAGTCCTATTGCACAATCAACAAACTATGAATTTCAATTACAATGTAGTGTTTTAAGTTACTGAACTTACAATCCAAGGGCCCAGACACACATAGAAACACACCATAAAGTTAAACCAGGGGGAATGATTAGTGCATAGTTAATGAAAGGTTGAACTGGATGAAATCTCCAGTAATAAATTAAGCAAAATTTTAAATTCACAAACCCTGTTGAAAGGGAAGAAAATATCAATATTCTTGTCCAGTTCCCGGATAATTCTTACCTTGTTTTGAGAATATTCTTTAAGATGATGAGGATGAAGTCACTCAAGATGTCTCGTTCGTGGATCTCGTCAAGCACCACATGTGATACAGAATTCAGTAAGCTGTTTGGCAATGATAACAAAAGACAGTAATACTCCAGAAAATAAACACGGAATACTGCCAACACTGGATATAGCATATTACCAAAAATGATTTACCCAGTTGAATTTCATTCGAGAATTGCAAACATATCATCATACATAGCTTTATTCTGACTTTGTTCTGAGCGGACCAAAACAAGAGTGTACACAACAACGCATTTGCACAACACAGCCTTCTGATGGACTCGGTAAAGTTAAAAATATGGACACATTTTGGTCTCTTTAGGTTGATAGTTGCTCAATTTCAGCAAAAATTAAGTTTGAAGAGCAATCTCTATATGCACTTTGTGGTTATAAGTAAAACCCCTCTTGTAAAACAAGATCTGGAACTTAAGAAACTCCTTACTCCTATTATTACCATTCTTACCTTATTATGTTATGCCCTTGTCTGTCGCTCCTCTGACCACTAGCTTGACCCTCTTCCACCCATAAACAACCTCCTAACTCCTCCCATTCAGCTTTTGGACTCAAAACTTTACCCAGAATGTAATTCTCTGAACACAAACACTTTTCCCTTTACCTATCTGATTCCATCCACTTTAGTAAGATTCCTGTCGTACAATACAAGATGGATCCTTGGACCCTGGGAAACTTGTGTTCCAATCTGATCTGGTAACCAGTACTCCTCTCCTGCCCACACGGTTCACCCCTCTCATCAGCGACTCTTTCAGCGACCTACCAGAGGAGACAACAGGAACCATAGTAGCAGAGACAAATCATTCATTTGAGGAATACTACTATTAGAATGAAGTGACTCTTACAAGGTTGAAATCCTATTTATAACTAGAAATGAAACAATACAATGATAAAATCCAGAAACAGCAGGGAAATGATTTCAACAGGATATTGGCCTTTATGGAAAACACAGATATGAACAATCCAGAACGTAAAACTAACAGGGAAATTAGAAACTATTTGAAAAGAGCAAACTTCGGCTAGAAAAAGGATTCAAACCAGGGAAATACTTTGGTGTAAAACTTTCATTAGTCATAGTTTATTTATAGAAACCATAAAACAACTCTGGTCTCTCTGCCTTTTTTTGTATGTTTACAGAAAATATCAAACTACTCTGGTCTCTCTTTATTTTCATGTTTACTTACTGATATAGCACTGATCCTCCTTGGTTGCGTACATACTACTCGACAGAGTGACCCTTGACCTTTGGAAATGTAATCATCTAAAATAAATTGTGGAACCTAAAGAAAAGAATTATCCCACATGAAAATTTAAAAGATTTACAGTAAAATTGTAGAAGAGTTTGCTGATGCAAAGCTTGCTGCAACATAAACCAATCAGCTTTTGTCTCCTTTCCAGTAAATTTCTTTATCCTTCATTTCATATTTGCTGTTAAATTCATTAAGGTTTATTTTATTATCACTGTTGCATGATTTTTTGCATGATCTTGAAGAAACTTCTATCTACTTCCAATAGTGTCCAATTGTCAATTTTCACTGATACAGCAATGGAACCACTTGATCAGTTTTAATAATTTTCTGTCATCGAGGAGAGAAAAAGCACTGTCATCAAACCTTCTTATCTAAAGCAAACAGTATATGTAGGTCAATAAATTACAATAGTAGGCCTCCTGACATTTCCATCTTAGCAGAATCTTCGTCAAAGGCTCTTTTGGATGGCTTCCGAAGTAGATCACGCTAGGATAGAAACGTCAGGCCCTCTAACTGTTATGTTTCACTTCCCTTCAGACATGCTCACAAGTTTTGAGCATTGTGTAACATTACTTGTCTACATTGATAGACAAATTCAGGGTAAACAATCAATCCAGAAACCCAAATCACACTTCTAGTGATAACATCTCTATAAGACATCGAATAGAATTGCAAGAAACACACATTGTTTGGTTTGAAACATGACTAGAAATTCATGCATGAAGTATTTTTCAAGTATGGAACTAAAAGACCTATATCTCTGGTACCCACAGTTGGTATACTGTTTACACTATAAATCCTTCACATCACATCATGAACCTACCATAACTTCAACCTCTAAATTTGAAATTTTAGTCAACATAACCTCTGTTAGTTTTCAATGATTCCCTGATGTACAAACAATATTTATTGAACACTACCCCTTGGACATAATTTAACTTAAGATTTTTATCAACGTACCTGAGTTGTTTTACCACAGCCTGTTTCACCAGAAATGACCACCACCTGGTTGGAGCTGATGAGCTCAGTTAATTTCTTTGAGGAAAATAAAGAAAGAAATCTCAAACTTTGTTCACTTTTTGTCTGTAAACCATAGAAATGTATGTTGCCATAATCTCCCAACCCCATGCCACACCCATGCCACACCCATGCTCTGCCACATTTTTTCCTTACCAATGAGTAGCCAAAGCTCAACAGTTTTAGTTGGGTTCTATCAATAACATCAAATACCCATGTTACACCTCCTTACAAATTTTCTCCTACTATAACTAATAAAATCCTCATACTTACTAGGATGTATTTATTATCAAGCCTCCCAAAGGTAAAACTGCTTTGAAGTAAAGTGGTGCGAATCTAGGCCTTTGTGTCGAAATTTTCGATGTAGCAGATTAGGTTGAAATCTATTGAGGTCCATTAATGGAACTAACCACTGCAATGCCTCCTTCATCTTATACAATGGGTTAGATAAAATTAGGTTAAAGCCTATTGAGGTCTGTTAACTCAGTTAACTACTGCAGTACCTCCTTCATCTTATACGATGGGAGTTTCCTCCTAAATTTCTGCATTTCTTGAAATCTGCTATTGACTTTGTTCTTTTCTTCCATTTCTTCCTTCAGGATGTCGTCCAAGCTCTCCCTCCTCTCAAGATTACACGTGTAAAAGACTCGGACTCGTTCTGTTATCCTTCCTTTAGCTGCAGATATAGGAAAGAGGATCAGAAAACATTAAACTAAAACCACAAAACAGTATTGTAATATCTTTTCACAGGAGATTAATAAGCGAGATGGATTTGTGAACAATTTTCCCTTTTGTTTACGATTGTGAGCAATTATATTGTTGAAGATATTAACTGTTCCTTCAAATTCAAGTTTTCCTGCTGTGAAGCAGCATGCACAAATGTCTACCAGTCTGGTAGTCAGGCCAGTGTGGCCCTTTATCCTCCAGTCAGTGTGCAAAACAGCACACACATTCCAAATCCCCTGGTAGTGTGCAAAACAGCACACACTACAACATCATCTCTTGTTGTTTGTAAAACAGCACAAACATTCCAAATCTTCCGGTACTGTGTAAAACAGCACACCAAGTCCAACGACAGCTCATGCAGTGTGTAAAACACAGGCATTCCAAAAACAATACGTGTAGAGCGTAAAACAGCACAAACTTTCTAACATTTCCTATTGTGGAATTACTGTGCAAACAGCACACAAGTTTCTAAATCTCCCGTGGTTTGTAAAACAAAACACATTCCCACAACATGACTATGGTGTGTAAATCAACATATAGTGCCAAAAACATTTCAAAAGTCTCTCTCCTTCTGTAGTGAGGACAGTAGCACATTACCAAGTTCCAACACATCTACAGTAATAACAACATGCTGTACCTGGCAACACATGCTTGAGCTCAGGTTGGTAGCTTTATTAATGCACTGTATGTAATGAATTTCAGCAACATTAAATTCAAGATATGGTGCCTTCCGGTTTGATACATTCGGGTCATTTTTAGCAGCCTATTTTGACAAATTGATTTAATTCAAGTCAGTCTATAAATAATAAATTTATATTTCTACATCTTTCCTATAGTTTTGCAGGTGTTGTATACTCATCATAAGATGGTTTAATACTACTAACGCATGGCATTTTACTTTACCTCTCCATGAAGACACAGACGCCCCTTGAGAGGCAGCAGCTGTGGTCTGTTGATTTTCTTCTGTTTTCACTTCATGCAATAGTTGGCTAATGTCAGATACTTGTTGGGTGTTCATTTGTACTACAGCTCTCTACAGTGAGAAGAAATGTATATAGCGATATTGATATACTTTATTACATTAGTCTCGACTGATTACTGATCAAGTATAAAATGCATGAATCATATTCGTAAATTACAAAGTATCAAGGTATTAAAAAGAAAGAACATGAAATGCAAATAATTTTGTATTTAGTGAAACTCCCAAACACTGCACACTGTCGTAAACACATAAAAGTTTGAGGTACAGTTGTGATCAAGCATGTCAGTACTTGTTAAAAAAACATTTCTGAACGGTGACAGCAGATAAAAACAAGAAACACAGATTTTGTAGAGTGGTTACCTTGGTTACCTGGATTTCACAGATCTGCCTGGCTTTAAGGTACAGTACTAACATGCTGCTAATTATAGAATTGGTTTGCTATGTTAATATCAAGACTATTGGAGTGTTTCCCCTACTCCCCCCCCCCCACCTTTGCTAGCCAACCCTGCCCAAGGCCTTTAACCACTGACTGTTCAAGGATTCAAATCTAAATTATACACAGTTTTCAAGTTTTACCATGCATGCATCTCGACAATGATTTGTTCTAACAATAACATAAATTAACGAACCTGGTTAATTTCTCTTGCCTTCTTCTTTCCCATTGACTGCTGTCTGTACCACAGTCCAATCTGTGCTCCTTTCAGTCCAGCTGGATGGTGCCCTCTGTTTCCTCCTCTACTCCATCCTGCCCCTCTACTCCCTCTACCTCCTCTGTCCTCACCTTCACTACCATCTGCTCCTTCAGCCCAACCTTTTCCAAATCCATGCCCCCTTCCACGCCCCCTTCCACGTCCTCTGTAGGGGCCTCCTCTTCTGGACATTGCTTTTTCTTTCTGTAGCTACAGTATATATACAATAGGTAATGTTTCTTATTCTGTAAATTAAACAATTACAACATTGCAAATTATTCAACAAAACTCAATACAGTAGACATGAAACGTTTAAACATTATAACTTGACAATGACACAGACCCATGTATGTGGAATACAGATATATCATCAACGGAGAGAGACTAATAAATGATTTACAGTGTAGTTAAATGTTGTACTTACTCAACATCGTTCTTCTGGCTCCAAATAACACCCACGGGTTATGCAGTATAAACACATGTACTCTACCTCAAGTGTTTGTTTAGCAAACATCAATATTGTAGGGATTTTTTTTGACATATAACTAGTACTATGTTTCATTCTCCATCATGTAATTTTTTGTGTAAAGACTTAAAGCAAAGAACCATAGATGTGACAGGCTTATACAGCATATAAGCATCACTGTACAGGAACATGCAACTGCAATGCTGTATTACTATTGAAAGTACTGTTGCATTTACAGAAATTTATCAAAGAGTTTAAAAGAAGAAGCTTTTGATCAATGTAACCATAATTAATCAGACAGTTATTTTTATGTGTGTAAGTGGCTACGAATGCAGGAGAAGCCTCCTCTTAGGCCTATGGATCACAACTTTCATGTCGGGTGGCTTCCAATTCAACAGTTTTACTCAAATTTGGAATCTTTCCAATTTAGAAACTCATTTCAGTTCAGATGGGAAAACCATAAATTGCTCTTGGTTAAAAAATCCACCTTACTTTGCCCCGACCTGGGATCCAACCTGGAACCTCCCGATTGTTAAGCCTCATTACTTCAAATGCCACCACCTTTATCCACTCAGCCACAGCACCAATGTGAAAACAGCAACCTTATATTAAACTAGTTTTACTGAAGGCTACAATGAAAGCTCAGTTAATGGTTATTACCAACTCCCCACTTGAACACACACTAGAAGAATCTTAAAAGAATAAAGTTCAGTATTAATTACTAAACATTATTATGAGTGTGACAGTCTTAACATGACCTTACAAAATTGGGCCACAGAAAGATTAGCCCGGAAATGGAACACGTAGGTAATACTGTTCATGCAGAAATTTCAGCTACAACTTTGAACAATAGTATTTAAGTTCTTTTTTTTTCATTAGTTTATGCTCTCAGTTTATGATTTACACTGTGGGCCTATAGTAATTTACAGTAGACATGTCATGTGCACTTAATACACACATCTAGTCCATAGAGATTAAAGCCCAAGCTGGATGGGCCTTTGTAATTATACAGTACAGTACATTCCTCTGAAATTGAAGTCCTCTCAGAAATATGATCTGCACTTTAAGAAATTGCTTCAAGAGAACAAGAATATTTACAAACACTGCAGCTGAGGTGCCTAGGATTGTAACCAGGACTTGGAATACATCCCAGAGAACTACAATTCCTCTCAATCCTGATGTGTGATTTTATGCTTTAATCATCTGAAAATACTGCAGCTTCCAGGAGCTTTGTCCCATGAACCCCCATGGGGGATATTCAAGAAAATTGAATTCCTCTAGATATCTCCTATGTATTTTTGAGTTTTAAACTGGCTACAAGAGATTAAGAAATATCTAAATATGCTGTGTTTCTGGAGGTTCTGCCCCTGGACCTCCATGAGGAATTTTTAAAAGCATTCCAGAGAAACTGAATTCCTTTCATATGTGTGTTAAACTTGCAACAAGAAATATCTAAATACATGGCACACTCCAGGGGGCTTGTCCCCCCCCCCACCCCACCCCCACTAGGCCTCTCATACATACTATTTTTTATAGGATAGTGGTGATTACAATCTTGCTGATTTTGCTCAGCTGTTTAAATCGATCCTTTAGCGAGTGATTCCATCGATGGTTTGACCAGATTCAGCCAGAAATAACAAGAAGTATACTTGCAAAGGTTGGAATTTAACTGCAATGTAATAATATCCGTAACTTTGAAAGTTTACTGTGTAATTCTAAATGTGTGAAATAATCCAAATTACAAAATTGATGATTTTAGTTTCACTAGCTGTGGAAGTTTGGCCATTCCATTAAGGCTTTGTAGGATAAATTGCATTGTTTAAGTGGTTGCAATTTGACCAATGAAAGCAGCTACAACAGTATCTATCAGTACAGCGATTGAAACACAGTACGCGAAGTTAGGGAATACGCAAAATTACCATATTCTACCTGCCAGCAAACTCAACTGTCCAGTTAAGTGGGTCATGTGACTTTGATTCGAGGAGGCAAACAACTGAGTTACTCAAAAGCAAACGCAAGGTCTAGCACCAGTTGGAAAATTAAGGATTAGCCCCACTCTACTGCTGTACTGTACAGTAGCTTACAATTTAATGTTTCGCATAACTAGACCTAATACAATTCTAGTACTAGTGTGCCTGATGCCTATCAAATTTTAATGTTAGCTCATGGAAAATATCATTAAAAGAGGAAGATCATTCAGAAATAATCTTATTATAATTGAATTAAAGCTTCTAAAATGGCATTATTTATTTACCTCCAATGTAGCTTTAGAAATTACCTACTTTGTTGCTAGGTTACTTTTCATGCCGGTGATATAAAGTACAATAAAACAATCTCTGTCCAAAACATTTTAGTCAGGTAGCATACGCCCATTAAAAGCCCCATTGACTTACACACTAAATAACAAAAGTAATGTGGTGTCGAAGTCTAGATAGAAGTTCTCAGTAGCTCAGTAAACGCTACCCATCACTGGATAGCTGACAAGCTGGTCTTTCTTGGCACCATCAAATTTCCATATTATAACAATGTAGATTTTTTGCTATCAGAGCCTGAAGTTTCGCCACTTGTAAACAAACCTCTTTACTCATCAGTAGTAAACACTTTTTGTGCGCTGCTCCTGAAAGGCCTAAGGGGGTCTAAAATTGCCTCAATTTACCCAATTTTGCAAGCCACAAAACACCAGATACTGATTAATAACATATCAAGAAAGATGTTCTCCAACTGCATTTTGGCACTTTCCCTGAGATGGGAGAACATCCGGGCGGATAGATATAGACTCTATGCCACCCTACATTTCACGTAATTCAAGTTAGGTACTGTAAAATAACACTGTGGGTTGAATCTCTGTAACAGATCATTAGCAATACACATCTGGGGGTGGCGTAAGAGGCGGTTGACAATCTGGAATGAGGAGGAAGGCGAAGGTAAGCGACGTAGGCCTATGTATCTTTGTTTCAGGAGGCAAACATCAGTTACCTCAAAATGGCGAAATGGATCCTCTTTGCACACCTGACACATTTATCTATGGAAATTGAAAACGGGGTACTTTTTTCACCGACTTGATAAAAGGGCATTTATTATTTATGAAAAGGGCCACATTTTACAGCTAGGTTTTGTGCACAAAGGGAGGAGAAGGGTTGACGTGTGGCCTGTGTCCCTTCCCAACCCCGACTCTGCTGCCCCTGCACAACACAAACAGATACCCCACCCCTAAGGCAAACGAATGGTGAAGCTATCGATAAATTAGATTTGTCTGCCAACTTAATCGATTTATTTGAATTTTACATACTGGCTGACAGTAGACAATTAGTTATTGTATAGCGCCATATAATTTAAGTTAGTCAATGTTTCAAGAGAAACTACGGAAGCGTAGAAGGGACATGGGGATTGACGTTATGAGAAGCAAAAACTCGTCGATATGACAAGAAGACAATTTACGTAAACAAGTGAAACAGTTAAACCTGGTTTTTTGCATATGCCATGAGATTATTATAGGAAAAGTGTCTTGATATAAAGAAATTATGTGAAGGGGAGGGGGGTTTGGGGAGGGAGGGACTTAGTTTGATAATTTGTAATATAAGTTGGAGTAATACCAGGTAGATTGGTAAACTTGTTGAACACACTGAAGGAGTAACTCTAACAAAACACACAATCATGCAATGAGTTTTCTAGATGATCTTTATTAAAGACAGACAAGGCATAGAGATGATTTTGTTTCCCTGGTAACTTTTAGGTGAACTTCTTTTCCTGCTCTAGTTACCAGTTCCTGGTTTATATCAGCGGTCAACCTTTCCACAATCTGATGTGAGGTTAAGGTCATTAGTCAATATATTGATTCATTTTACAATAAAAGGTGCATCTCTCACATCTGGCTACATTCTTTCCATGACCTGATGTGTGGTTTACTTGATTAAGTCAGTCTCTTTATTATCTCATCCTTACACATACGTAGTGTACTGGCGATGAGATATTGTACTCCATCAAACATATTTTGCAAAATTGACGCTAAAATTGCTCCCCACCTCGTACAATCTGAGGTTCTGAACTGAAACTTGGTGGGTTGGTCTGACTTAATGTGTGTCTGTGTGTGAGAACAAAGGTGTGTCACAAACTCCTCCTAAAGAGTCAAGCCAATTGACTTTGGGTGGGTGTGCCTCCGTGGTCAAAAGTCAAATAAACAAAAAAAACAGCATTTTGGTCATGATGAGCGTACAAAAATGACAAAATGGCTGAAACCAACAAACCCACATGGGATATCAGACTGCAAGTTAACAGCACACAATTTAATGCAAAACGCCAAAACTCTGTGTTCAGAGGAGGTCAAAGGTCAAAGTTGGCAAAATTTGTGCAAAAATGCGTTTTGCCAACCACATTAGAATAAGGTTGATGATTTTTAAACTCGGTGGGTACTTGCCAGGGCATGAGCTGTAGTGCCTGCGTGACTTTTATGTCAGGTCTGAGGTCAAATAACCAACAAAACAGCATTTTGCCCGTTAGACGTAAACATGAACATAATAATATGGCAGAATATGTCACACACAAATAGGCCTAGGTTAAAGGTTACATCGATGATATTCCGGTAGCTAAAGTTGACTGCTAAATAAAATTGTTAGAAAATTTAAATTTAGTAAAAAAAAAAATGTTCTTTGGGCTTCTATGTAAATGCCAAACAGTACAATAACTGAAAGTATTGTACCCACAAGGAAGTACTGTTGTGACTGCATTGTTTTAATGAATGTTGATTTGTGCCCTTATACCCAAATTTGGAGATGAGATCTACAACTCCATGGATTGCCTACTTGTTGACCTAATGATACTGGTTCAGCTGATAACATCACTGCTGCTACAAGCAATGTGCTTTCTGTGACCTGATGTGTGGATTATTTGATCCTGTCCGTCTCTTAACTGACCTTTGATACAGGGTCAGCTTATACCAGCAATATACAACAATCAATATAAGGTATAGTTAATCATGCTGCTGTATCAATTAACTGGACGATGTGGATCGTGCATCTCACAATGACAGCTACTCAGTCCTATAAGCTGAGTCCTAACTGGACGACCCATCTCACACTAGCAGCTCCTCAGTCCCATTATACTGAGTCCTAACTGGACGACACATCTCACACTAGCAGCTCCTCAGTCCCATTATACTGAGTCCTAACTGGACGACCCATCTCATACTAGCATCTCCTCAGTCCCATTATACTGAGTCCTAACTGGATGACTCATCTCACACTAGCATCTCCTCAGTCCCATTATACTGAGTCCTAACTGGACGACCCATCTCACACTAGCATCTCCTCAGTCCCATTATACTGAGTCCTAACTGGACGACCCATCTCACACTAGCAGCTCCTCAGTCCCATTATACTGAGTCCTAACTGGACGACCCATCTCACACTAGCAGCTCCTCAGTCCCATTTTACTGAGTCCTAACTGGACGACCCATCTCACACTAGCAGCTCCTCAGTCCCATTATACTGAGTCCTAACTGGATGACCCATCCTAAGTCCATTGTTTATTACATGTGAGGTCCAGTTACTGGTTTCTGAACTTTTTATTAGGTCGGTCAAATACTAGACACCTCATGGTAACATTCTGCTTCCCATAACTTGCTCGTACGTTTACATGGCCGCTTCTCGTCAGGCAACACCTTTCTCTGATTTGACATACATCTGATCAGGCCCTTTGTTTAGAACATCATTTTTAGCTTCTCCATACTGTAAGTAGTAGTAGATGAAGCTGACTAATATCTTCAAGTGTCCATTGGTTGCTCTAGGTAGTCCAGTAATTCTGTTCCAGGGTCACTATCTTCATCCTCTGGGTCATCTTCATTCTCTAACAGATCCTCTCCATCCTCCTCCTCATCTTCATCTTCATCAACCTGCATCTCACTGAGATTTGCTTCACCAGCATCTGAGGAAAAAATGAAAGAATGTCGTAATTATTTACTGATTATCAAAGAATGAAATTTCAAAGCTTTAAAGTATCGCTGTACAATTTCGATAAGTAGAAATGTATGATATGTGATCTAACCAGCTAAGATTTGATTCAATATTCCTTGAAGTACATCTTACAAAATATAATTCTCTCCTTGACAGGTAAGAGAGCTTGGCCTGTTAATGATAAGACGAGCCATTATCAACAATAAACTCATCTAAGACAACTTTTACATTTTACCTTCCAAACATTGGACAGATTAATGATGCTTGCTAAAATCAAATCAGGGGATGGGGGGGGGGGGGGGTTGGGGGAAGGAGAGAGGGCGAGAGACTTACACACATATGGCAACAATGTAACATTTAAACAACACAAATTTGTACTGGAGAGTATTAACATAATGGCAGATGTGCCATATGCAATCAGTTATATCTAACTATATTGGAGCAATTATCAGTGAAATGGATAAGAAGGTTGTTAACATTCTAAATATAAGACTACAACAATATATATTTCTTTTCCTTTTAAGATAATAAGGGAGACCAATAGTTGTTTGATCATTTGATAATTTGATGTTAAGCGACTTAAGAATCGAATTACCCTTTGCCAGGATCTTGTGGACAGTTCTTTCGACTATTTCCGACATCTTATCCCTGAGTTGATGGCAGAGTTCCGGACTCCACCATCCACTTCGGGAGTCGTATGTTTCGTTAACCTTGGCGTTGTCGATTATGTGCTTTAACTCTTCAGCTTGTAAATCACAAAATTGGTAACACATCTGGTAATGGGCCGGTAGAAGATCGTCCTTGAGGAGGTAATTAGCATCCTAATAGTGCAAAGGAAAAACAAAAGGAAATTAAAAAAGAGAAAAGAAATACAGAAAAAGATCAAGGTAAAGTGCAGTTGCTGCCTGATTCAAATACATGAGGTACAAGATATATTATGGGACTGTTTACATTAATTTATATTTACAACATTAATTTATATTTACAACATTAATTTATATTTACAACATTAATTTAGATGAATTTATATTGATACAACATGAGATTTAAACCGGGACGTTGCATACCTTGAATGACACTCATCAATGGGTATCTTAACCTAACGGGGTATCCATAATGATACTCATCCATGGGTATCTTCACTTAGCAGTGTATCCATAATGATACTCATCCATGGGTATCTTCACTTAACAGGGTATTCCTAATGATACTCATCCATGGGTATCTTAACCTAACAGGGTATATTTAATGATACTCATCCATGGGTATCTTCACTTAGCAGTGTATCCATAGTGATACTCATCCATGGGTATCTAAACCTAACAGGGTATCCATAATGATACTCATCCATGTGTATCTTAACCTAACAGGGTATCCATAATGATACTCATCCATGTGTATCTTAACCTAACAGGGTATCCATAATGATACTCATCCATGTGTATCTTAACCTAACAGGGTATCTATGATACTCATCCATGGGTATCTTAACCTAACAGGATATCTATAATGATACTCTTCCACAGGTATCTTCACATAACAGGGTATTCTTAACATTACTCATCTGTGTGGTTCGCTTGACAGATTATCTTTCATGATAATTTCCTGTGGTTACTTGAAGTGGACAGACAAGGTACCTTGAGAGATGTTGATCCAACATTAATCATAATGAATATTTAGTCCACTTACTGAGAGGAGTTTTGGAGTGAAGCATGGTAGTGGATCTTGGTCTTCTTCTTCTACCCTTGATGGTACTGAAGCCCCTTTGGTCAAACGTCTGTTTGGATTAGCTAGGATATTTGGTTGACCAGCGGTTGATGGCTGAATAAGAGCTTTGGCCTTTGATAACACCTCTGAAAATAAAATCCAGACCAAAAAATAAAAAAGTTTTGAAAAAAGGAGAGGGATTATGATCTACTTCATTTAAAAGTAAGATGTCATTAATCTTTAATTGGAAATAAATACTACGCAGAGAACCTACGTAGATACCATCCCTGCCTCAAAAATGTTCATTAAAGATTGTAATCCTGTTCCTTACACCTGGTTGTGTTCTCCACAAATCTTCCCATCAGGAGTAAGGATGAATATCAGCACAAAAAAAACAAACAAGAAAACATTAATGTCACAACAATGGCTAATTATAAGTCAGTACCTCTATTATGCAAGAACAATGAATCACAGAATAATCACACCAATTAACAGCAACAATTATCAACAATTAAAGTTAGGCCTACAGTACAACTTTCTCATCATTTCTGATGATAAACTTAAGGCTGAAGCCTCACTTACTTTCAACAACAAAATGACAGATTTTGTTATATAGCCGTAAAGTTTTAAGGCTAGTTCATACTAGTTCACTAATACAAAGTTCTTTCATATTTCTCTAGAACTTGTGAGTTGTGGTTATTAGCAGCATTACCACAAGAACTGTCCCAATCAAAATGATGGTGAGAAGTACACATTGCTGACATAGATACTACAAGCACTTGTACAGATCAAAATACATTCAGTATTCTAACCAATTGGAAGAGCTAAACTATATATAACGTATCCTATCATTGATTTCGAAGAGGGAAATCTGAAAAGAACGGAAATCTTACTAATTCTCATTCTGAAGTCGACCACTTGGAACATTCTGGAGGCTTTATCCTTGCGAGGATCGTAACCGAGTCGGCACCAAACAGTCCTCCATGGACCTGATAGGAAGTAATAGGCTATCATTGGCAACACCACCTTGAGTGTATTCATAGGAAGCTTCGAACAGACCAAGAGCGCATTTCTGCTCCACATAGAACGCTGTTCAAAGAGCTGGAAAAAAACAAAATTAAAATACAGACAATTTCTGTGGTTGCAGAAGTCAAACAGTAATAAACTTTATGTTTGAAGTTTAAGATAAAGACAGAAGATCTTAGAGAAGCAGTAAACAGTAGTTTTGTTTACAATCTGAGTATTAACGGAAAGAGAGAAAAGTGCAATTTTTTTGACCTATTGTGTGATACTTTCTACGGTAGCCAATATCGTTATTTCAGGAATTTAACAGAGAAGCATTACATTCGGTTACTTTTCTCTCAGAGTTTTGTCAGATATGCATGATCAATCATTTTAGAAGAACTTGATTTGTAAATAATTCAGATTTTAATAGCCACCTTTGTTAAGAATTCCAATTCATCCTTCAACTTCATTCTATAGACACTTTGTGCTGCCTCCGGTTGGGGGTCCGTTGGGACATTTTCAACATCAAATGGAACAAGGTAGGCCAATCCTGGACGTCTTTTCCTTCTTTTGCCAATAAGATTCTCTTCCAATAAGGGATCTTGTCCACTCTTTTGTTTCTGGTAAAGGTATCCAGATGGTGTATCCATTCGAGAGAAATTACCCGGCATGATAAATAGATCGGCGTCCTTCTTCAAGAAAGAGGTATCCTCGACAGAACTCGGCACTAACTCATCCAGAATGGGCTTGTGGGATCCATCGGGTTTGGTTTCCATAGGTAAATATTGAAAGTCACTCATTCCTGTGAATGAAAGACAAAAACTATATATGGGCATTTCCACGGTAACTCACGTTACATTTTTGATGTTTTTCGTCTTCTTTTTGTACCATATATTTTACTAACACTTGAGTTTGATCAATTACTTCATCTACAGTAGTTACCACAATGCTGAGGCATACCTCAGCAAAAAGAAAAAAAAAAAAATTTGCTTCATGTAGATTGTATAGGGCAAAACGAGTCGGTAACTCACGTTACATTTCTAAAAGCGGCAAAATTGGAAAACAAATTTTATTTAAAAAGTGTCCTCATACTAAAGGAACTTAAAGACAAATGAAATATGGTAGTTATACCTTACCTACTAGTAAACATATAGGTTGCCAAAAAAATCCTATATCATTGTCCAGTTGCATAAAAATGATGCAAGACCCGGTAACTCACGTTACGGTAACTCACGTTACAATTTGTCCACACAGAACAGTTCATAAGAAATAAGTTGCTGACACAATTCAATCTTATTAATTCTAAATGTAACAGTTTCAAGCCTTAATAAAGTACTTCTTGTGTTCACTTTGCAACACAAAGTAACTGTTATTAACTTATTTACAGTTTCAAATACTGTAGGAATCAACATTAAAGCCAATGAACACTGGCGGAAATGGCCAAAACAATTGACATCAATGATAAAGATTGTGTGACATTGCAAGTGGCGAGGTTCAAGAGGTCCTGTGATAGTATAGAGTAATATTTCATGTTGGATGTATATATATGGTTATGAGTTACTATGAGAATGGGGTCTTTCACTGGCTAACAGCGTTAACAGCCCCCGTTTTCTTATGTCTGGCCTAGCTTAATGTACAAAAATCAAACTTCCCTTTAATGTATGAAAGGGTTAAATTGTAACACAATAACACGCAAATTAACTAGTGTTTGCACCCAGGTATCCGGGTACCCACCCGACGTGATACTACACGGCTCCTAACTTATTACCTGAATCCTATGCAAAGTGTGACTTTTTTTTTCTTGCATACCGATGGTTAGGCAAGATTTTCCCATTAGCTTAGTGTGGTGTTAGGCTACCATGTGGTCGAAGATAACAGCAATAATATAAGACAGTATTCCATAGATATCTTATAACTGCGTCACAATTTCAGCAAATAAACAGATGATTAGGCTAGATTACCCCATTGACTTAGTGTGGTGTTAGGCTACCATGTGGAAGAAATTGAAAGAATTCTCACAATTACTATTTTTTCATTCGTTTAATTCATAAAAGGAAAGACTGACATTTACGAGATGTTAGTAATAATGGCAAATGGTTTTTAACTAAATGTTTATTCCAAATGCGATCAACTTGGGGGAATCACGCAATTGCGCGGCTAATGCGAACCCTGGGCCTGCATAATAGAGTAGTAGTGAAAACTGTGTAAGAGCTAAATTGGATATTTATATGGGAGAGCAAACATAAGCAGCGGCGGCAGTGCAATGTTAGTAGTGATGTTAATTATATATATGAAGTTATCAACATGTTAATGAAAGAAACAAAAGCAAATATAAATTATTGAGGAAGGTTTATACCTTATCTTACACCTATTTGAACATGAAAACATTGTCAGTGGAGAATATAATTCGTTTAGTAAAGCATCCAATATGTTGCTTCTTGAAAATCGCCATACACGAGGGTTAATTTTTTTCCCGGATACCCGACAGGTAACGGCTCTCCGGTACCAGGTTCCTGATTCTTGGACCCTCGTAAACACTAATATTAACAATCATTATAAAACTGAAAACCAAAAATTCAATTCTGACTTCTCAAATCATGACTTTGATAAAAACTAACTGAACTTCAATAACATATTTAGTTTTAAGCCATAATTCATTGTGAATGAATTATTGTCCATTTCTCCATCTCTCTGTAGAAAACTTGAAATGGCCATGTTTATTCACCACATTTGGTGCGTCAAGTTACTTGGTAGCATAATTGTCTACTACACTGACATTATAAGCATGATTATATTGTATGGTAACTCACGTTACATGGTAACTCACGTTACATGGTAACTCACGTTACAATTTGCATCACCTACCCGACTTAACATAGTGGGGTGCACAACATTTCTTTACTTGTTTCACATTTGGAGATGATGAGTAGAAACCAAAATCCAATTATGGGATTTTTAATATTGTCATATTTGATGTATGGGGAAAAAGTAATAATTTCGGTAACTCACGTTACATCACCTAATAGAGGTTTGAATAAAGCAAAAATAGAATATTTTTGATTATATATTCAAAAGGTTGGTAGTGATATCTGAAGTTAGTGCCCTATGTAAGCAATAAATGAACAAATCAGTTAAGTATCACCATTTGATTTCTTAGGAGAACAAAAACAATTCTGTTAATAATTTGTGTACAAAATTTGCATTACAGCATCCTTTCACTTCATATGCAAATTTCTAAAAAAAAATCAACGTTTAGGAAGGTATCATATTGATTCCACAAACTTGAATATGTTTACAACAACATATAACTAATGACAAGATGTCATTGCAGAATTAATATTTTGAGCCCATGTCCACTTTTTCATGGAAATGCCCATATATATATACATCAATTAATCCATCTATTTATGAAATTATTACAATTTTACATTTAAAAGTAAAACCTATCTGATATTTACATGAAAGATCTTTCTCTACGTCCAAGTCCTTTGAAGAAAGTTTGGTGACTGACCCTCGGACAACTAAGACCAGTGCTATGGTCGAATGTTTAAAGGTTGAGAATAACAAGTCATGAGTCCTAACATTTAGGAGGTCAAGGGTTCAAGTCATTGCTGGCTTCATGCAGAAAGCTAAGTTGACAATTTTGATTGAACAGAACAAAATAGTGAAATCAATCATTTAAAGCATAAACACTGTACCTTCAAATTTAAAAGTGGTGTCAACGGTGCCAATCATTTCACATGAATATTCATGATCTGTGGAATTATTAGTCGCCGATGTCTGGTCTGTGGTCTTAATGGAAGAACCTGCAGGACTCTTCTTCCTAGTTACCTTCAGTAACATATTCGTTGTTGAATACTTGCTTCCATACAATGGTTTACAGAAGGAATCTCCTGGTCGAAAATTCAATGCAAGTCTTCGACCCGACTGCAGAATTGTCTGATGGTACCAACAGAATGAAGAATGAAAAAGAAAAGTATATATCAGACCTACCAACCTGTCTAGTATTTCACAAAAAATGAGAAGATTTACAATTTTCCATACAGTATATACCTCAAATAGGGAGATTAGTAAAAGTTGGGAGAATCAAAATACAAAGTTAAAACAAGAGAGTAAAGATAAAAGATAACATACTAAACATTTTTGGGTTTTAGCAGAACCCAACATAATATACAGAGAACATAAATACCAGAACCCTTGGCGAAAAAATAATACTTTGAAAGCCTTACTGAACACAAATTGTTGTTTGGACACAATGGTAAGCATTTTCTTGTTCATTTTCTACACGTTCCCAAAGCAGGTAAAAACATATATGCATAGCCCATGTTTGATCAACTTATAAAAACATTTTGGAAATGAAATTTTTCCAGAAGATTAGCAAATGTATGAAATCAGGAGAGCCAGAGTTTGTATTAAGAATCATGAGATCTATTTTGAAGCCTGATGAGTTGGGAGGTGTGATATAGTTGTATAATTTCTCACAAATGTACTAATACTTTAAAAACCAAGCAAGTACAGAAGTCCTTCATATTGATGACAAACCATATCTTCAGATTCACGAAACATACTGAGAAAATATTTGAAAATAATTTTCGATCAGTTGAGTTAGCCTAGTATTATTAAGATACATTGTGATATGAGCGGTCATACTAATTAGCGTCAACAGGCCCATTTCACGACAACTCAAGACAACTCAAGACAACAAGTTTAAAATACCATCAAATACAATGGTTATAATCAGAGTGTAT
>JAIPMN010009206.1:0-16549 GCA_020650975.1 Apostichopus californicus | reverse complement strand
GTGGAATCTGAAAAATGGCCTGAAATTTGGTGGGCCATAAAGTTTTGTGGGCCCTACATTTTTGAGCTCGAAAAGGTATGAGCTCTGCACCATTGGTGCTCTAGTTTATAGTCGGTCTCAACGATCCCAGAGCCACACACCCTCCTTAATAAAACAAATCCTGGTTCCGCCTCTGGCCTAAAGTTTGATACCGAAATCAGTTTGGGGGAGGGGTGTTAGAATTTGGCTCTCCCCCGGACCGGTGTTTAAAAGCTCGGCCCTGAGTGACACATTTACCAAAATTTGTTTATATGAATAGTATTTTCATTTAACTGGCAAAGAGGTATTTTCGTCCATCGGGCTATGAACGGGTTACGTCATCAACATATACTTACTATACGTGCTTCACTATAGTATGTTCACTCACTAATATGTGAGCTTACGGCATTGCATTGTTCATACGTGACATCACCTCCTGTAGTATTGAGTACATTGGTAGTACGGAAGGGGGAAAGGGAGGCGTAAGGGGAGGGGGAAGGGTAGTGGTTGGATTTGGACTGAGTGCAGGATGGAGGAATATTGCTAGCATCGTCTAAGACACTTTTCTGTTTGGTCATATTTACCTTTGTTTAGAACCAGGGCAAACGACAATAATCAGGGCAAGTGAATGTGTCTATCGGTTAGGTCTGTATAATGTAAGCATATATGAAAATGGTGGGGGGGGGCGGGAGGGCTGCTGAGGGTATTCCCCTAATTTTGAACCACGCAACCCTTTCCACGGTACTACCTCCCGTAGATGCAAACTACATATCAGCTATATATGCACATTACATGAACTGTCTCCAAGAATACTCTAATTCTTGGTCTTATTTTTGGAAACTCCCCTGTTATAAAATGGAACCTTCCAGATTTCCTTTTATTAACGCCTAATATAGTTTGTTTGCCTCACTTCCCTCGCTGAAATCGAATTGGGAAATCATTCTCAAATATAGGAGCAACTGTTTTATTTCATCGACGAAATGATTTTTTTGTCGTGTTTAGTATGAGTCATCAACTATAATGTCTGTCGTAAATTTGGCGGGAAAGTGATTATTTTCATAACTGTGGCACTCTCCATAATTTCTTACATGCTACTGTTCCGCACGTAAAGTCTATACTAATTTCAACATTAAATCAAGAAGCATTACAGATCGAGGTTGTATTGCGTGGTTAAAAAAGGACGAGAAAACTCTCGATAAATGAAACAAATTTTGGAAACGAGTAAATGTAATCGATAGGTGTATATTGCACAGTTGTAGTCGAAACAAAAATGGTGACAAGGAAAAAATATAAACAGTGCTTAGACAACGTAACGAACATACAACATGATTATTTGACTTTATTACGAGACTTTTCATACTATTAATATTCTAATTGGAAAAATAAATATGGTATCACAGTATATATATATACGCATAGTGTTCATTTAAACAGTTGTCAGTGACCAAAAAGGAAAAAAAAAACATAATTCAAACCGTAAAAATGTTACTTTGTTACTTTATGTTAAAATGTTCATTACTAACTTGATGAATTTTTAGTTCACGGAAAATATTTGTTTGTTCAAGTTATGGTGCATAAGGTTATAATCATGTTAAAATGTAGAAAAGCTTGCATTATATTGATAAATAATTTACACCAACTTTTAATCACAATGATACACTTGTATCATTAAGTATAGAATAGATGGAACAACATGGCTGACATATTGTTCTATTTTGGGGATCATCATCGAGTTCGCCTGAACTCTAGTTTATAGACAAGAAAAAAAAAGCTAGCATTAATACAACGGGGTTACCGTTGTAATTTATTTTCTTTCCGTGCCTAATTAGCACGCGCAGAATTCGGAGGTGAAATCAAGTGATACCAAAAGCGAGAATTGTCGTAAGAATTTCTTTTACTGTTTCGACCTTTTTACGTCTGAATGTAGCATCGCGACCACTGGTGTGTAGTCTCATGCAGATTACGCAATCTAACCTTTTGTGAGCCATGCGATAGCCAAGGGAGTTGTCAAGGATGGGATGGAAGTGGCGTAGGACTCACCCCCCCCCCCCACCCCACCCCTCCTTCCTCCTCCTTGATACCTGAAATCCTAGGCTTCTGATGTTAAACAAACTCCTTTTTTTGCGAATTAAGATAAAATATATATTTCATGATTAGCGATATCCCATGAGCCGTATAATATAGTGTATATAGGAACTGTTCGTAAACTAATATTACACAATTCACAGAACATACAATGGAATCGATAGATAAGCATGGAGAAGTGGTGGCGTATTCGTGAAGTGAATATGATATGTGTGTTCACTTACACAATAAATATGATATGTGTGTTCACTTACACAATAAACATGATATGTGTGTTCACTTACACAATATCAACGATCGTATATCTGTGTCTCTTCCCCGCTAGAAATGTTAATATTGAATACAAGTATATTTAAATGTGATATAGCGTGTTCACTTAGCTTAGTTGCAAGAACATTCGGCATAAAGTACAACTGCATACAAATGAGATAAGTACGTATAGATGAGCACCTTAATAGCGTGATGATCTACATTGGATATGTAAATCACACACTTTCAACCAACTGTATAGTAGGCTATTCACCTCATGGACAGCATACCAGCGTCACTCTTATTGTATAGTAAAAAGTCAGGACTAAAAACTTCATTTTTGTAATACAAACTTGACATAGATCAAAATGTGATGTTTGGAGAAAAAAAATTGGGCATTTCTTGCAATAAAATGCCCGTATATTGCATCATTTTGAATAAGGATAAATACCATGAAAATGTATATTAATAATGACTTTATTAAGTTTCAAGTGCGTAAGTCGTATCCGTATCATCAATTATCACTTTATAGATTGAAATGAAATTTGTTGAATAGTAATAACTGAGGTGAGGCCATATATGGCGGGGTTAGGCAATGGGGTGGGGATGGGTTTGGGTTGCTTATTGTACCTTTTCAAGGAAACTACCGACTAATGGAATGTATTTCTTACTATTTCGACGGCACTTGATAAAATGAAAGAATATTAATGTCATTATTAAGCACATATAGCCTCAAAGGCAATTACATGCCCGCTCCCTATATCCATTTAGAGCAGGGCAATCGCTTCCAAAGTTGTTCGATTTTCGCCGTATTACACATGACGTCATGACTGTCTATAGCATTTCATCATACAGAATTACAACATAGATTCCATGGTTTCAAATGAACATGTGCATAGTATCGAATGTGTACAGGCAATGTTGCATGTAATACTGTATTGAATAGACACCATTAGCAATAAACATTTATTTATATTTATACATTATTGTTTACTAAAGAATGACGGAACACCTTAACTCATTCGTTCTTGTTGATATAGTTTAAGCTTATTAAAGTGTTGTAAAAAGTCGAATGACTTGACTAGAGTCGGCAAACCCATATCACTTGGGTCGATTCGAGTCAGCTACCCAAAATGATTTAACTTGACTCTAGTGATACTTAAAATGACTTGTCTTGGCTTGACTTGAAAATGTGTCTGACTTGACTTGTGCAAACTAGTGAGTTGACTTATTAATTACCTTGTCACTCGACCACAGTTGACTTTATTTGATGAACTAGATCAAAGGGTGACTTGCTAAAAGACTGATTAATTATGAAATAAATACTTTGAAAGATTACGACCGTGCGGTCGAAGAACCATCTAGTCAGACACACAGACACACGCACACACACGACGTACAAATATGAACGATTTAAGGTCGTTTTGAAGCGACAAAATTGTTATTCAATAACTGAAGTCTTACAAGAAGAGAGTTAAACTCCATTTCTTTTGACTATAGGCTCCATACATTGTATAATTTTCAATGTTTATACTACTTCCGCGAAACACCTATTTCCTTCCTTTGCTAAACCTGTCGAATGAATTTGAGGGGCTTAAACAATAGATGAAAATGGTCTAAATCGACAAAAAACTTTAAAATAACTATTTATGATAAAAGGTAGAAGACCAAAATACGCGACTACAAAGGGGGAGAACAACCACATATTAATTCCACTGACGTCATCAGTGAACACGACCTATATTCTCTCCATTTTGATTTACTTGTGAATTTTAAATGCTATTTTTTGTTTTTTCATTTTGTAATTTCCGCAGTGTGATTATGATAAACTTCATCGTGATTTGGCAATAATCAAGATATTAATAATTAAAATTTAGGATATGAGTATCCTTATTGATCTGAATGAAATGTTGGCTCATTTGGGAATTGGAAAGGTTAATTGGCTGTGGTTTTAGAAGAAAAGCGCCTCATAGTGAGCTAGGGAGGTGGTATCGTATCGTGAGGTTAAAGTCAGTCTTTGCTGATATAATAACTCTGGTGGAACATTTCCTGGTAGAAATCATATGCATATTGAGGAGGAGATGGGGGTGGAGAGAGGGGCCGTAGGGCAGGGAATATCTGCGGGAATGGTACCTCGTCTGAGAGCGTTAACCGACCCATGGCTACATACCATCATCCGAATGTTTTTGACTATTTTGGTAACCAAATACCAGTCGTGACTCTAGTAAAACTGTTACAACAAGCATTTACTTCGATGTGGGTAAAGACATGGATGTGTTTGTGGTGGGTGGGTGGAGGGAGGGTTGGATTTGGACAGGGTAAACAATCTTATAAATCCTCCTAAAATAAACCTGGCGTATTCTTCGTCATTTCTTACAAGTGATGCATTTACCTTTTCTTTTACACAGGTTTTTACACAAAGCCTATATTTTTATGAGATTTAGCGTGTGCCGTTGAACCATTCATCAGTCTGTACCAATGAACACGATTGTCCAATTGTTTAGTATCTGATAAATTGAAGATAACCTGAAGAAGAGGGAAAACAAAAGAAGAGATAAATTAAGAGAATATTACATCGTTTAAATTGTGACATACGTTGCAATATAAACCAATATGGAATTACTGTTCAATATCGTTGCGAGGTTCATAGCAGCAATGGTGATTGGAAAGAAACAGCGTCTTCAGTTGGATGTTGTTTTCCTTACTTAATTCAAACCAAGATATATTTGTTCTTATGACATGAATACAACATGTATCTATGTGAAAGGGGAATAAAAGATTTGAAACTTGAGCTTCATAGTTGTCACGCAATGACGCCATCAAAACTTAAATCTTTAAGCAATAATGGCACCTTCAAGCCAACTTTCTTCAACGCATTACATATCAAGTTTGATTATTTTAGTTAAGTTCTAACTTCTAGGTTTTACAAGTATTTGTTTCAGATATATTTTTTGTAATGCTTTAATTTGAGAAGGCTTTATATCAGACAATTTTTAATTAATCTATTAATGTATTATAAAGTATAAAATTTAAGACTACCTTTCCCATAAAATTTTCCGAGTTCCGAGAAGAGCTCCATATCGTTAATTCAAGGCTGTGATTGGTCAAAAGTTCGCTAGCTCGAAGGTCACGGAATAGCAACGTTTGATTCCACTCTGGAGTAAGAGTCCTTGGAACGCAGGCAGTTCGTTTTTCGTCACTAGAACTGCACAATAAATCATAGAAATCTGTTCTGTTAGCTTATGGTTTGGATCGATTTTGTTTTTCTTTCAGATAGCTTATTAATATTCTGCAATAAGTGATCGATCTATGGAGTTAAAGATGGTAGGGCAGAAAATGTCCCGAAAAGTATTGACACATAGTTGGTTACCGATGAAGAGTACCGTAAATGTATTAGAACACTGTTTTATCATAACACTGTCGATTTAGACCTGTTAGCCTTAGAAATATAACAATAAGGGAGCGAAACCCTTAAATCTATGCTGGTCATATTTGAAAGAATGTTGTCATAGTAATATGATATTGGCACAATAATTTAGACACATATGTGATAATAACAATGATTGTAATGAAACGTTAACTTACAAGGACGATATGTTATAGGCTTGTTAACGAATGAGCTACAGAACATACTTGGACTTTAAAGCTGGTTTGACCTATCATAAAATTAGCATCAGGTCACATGTTTATACTTTTGTAGAATAAAACGGAGGCAGCGGAAGAAGGAGAAGAACATACCTTTTCATTGGAAGCAGTCTGACCACTACGAATGGATCAGCTAATCCATCATTTGTCTTACCCACCAGGCCACGCCCTCGAAGAACATCTACCCTAAGCTCACCTCTGCCGGCGTCATAAGCTAAACGAACCTAACAGAGGCAAAAGAAAGAGTCATTGACATCCTTGAAAGGGTAGAATGCAGCAGCGAAAAGTTACGAACTATTTAGGGCGATTGTCTCCCTTTTGTGAGATGAGTAGCCGGTCGAGAAGCGAAGCATTTTTCAAAAGCTATTATCTTAACAACAAATTACGGTACTTATATATTAGATTATGGGATTATATCGATGAAGAAGGTAGGGTGAGATTGGAGCCGAAGGATTAGGCACACGAGTTCTCTTACGATGTAGCAACTGGGCGGTACATATATGTATAACAAACGTTAGTGGCATTGTTCTGACTTAATAGAGGAAAAAGATGCCCCTGTTATTCGTACGTCGGGTGATTGGAGTTTCAGTTTGTCAGTCCAATAACCGCTTCTCTATCTATTACATTGAACATGTCAGTCTGAAAGTGCAATACAAGAGCTATACGAGGAGTGTTAGCTCAGTGGTTAACGCCGGTGCCTTCCAATCATAAGGTCCCTAGTCCAAGTCACTCCAAGATTAATGTATGTCGTCCAGTTACAGAGTTGTTGACAATTAACAATTCATAATCATGGACGTTAAATATGAATCTAAGAAACTGATTTCGGACAGCTTGCGGCATTGATAAGCCAATGAGGCTTCTTTGCGAGTTCCTGCTTGCAGGAGGATCTAAAATACATATACACTATTCAGTAAACTAGACGATACGTATCATACTTATCACGTGCAAACGTGAAAGTATGCCAAATGGTTTCTTAACCGACAACTACAGCACTAGAGCATAGGCATCACGTGATCGGACGATACATCAACATTAACGGGAAAGTTTATATTGCGTGCATGCAAACGAACCTACAGCTACATATTTGTATGAAATCCCATTTACCTGAAGTTCTCCCGTGATTCTTGATACTTTGGCGTCTGATGTTGGTCTCGCTACCTGCCTTGGAGGATGTTCGCCTCTATGACCAGAGCTCGGAGGTTCACGCCTGTGATTGGAAGAACTTCTCGGTGCTATGGAAGGAAATTTTAGTACAAAAGAGGATATGAGACGAAGAATGTCCCTAAGAATGGTTCAGAAAATGTATTAAGAGTACAACATGGTTGAAATTTGGTTTATGCTAGCTTTGTATATGTTTCCATTGAGAATTCCTTCTCCAGACGTTTATTTATTATGATAATTCGACAAACGTTAGATAAACTGTTACCTCTTACTATAACACACACACACTTATGATATCATTGCAATTCAATGTTGCCCTATGTTTATCCTCACTTCAACCTATCCCGTTTACAATGTAGATAGAAAGGTGATAAAAGAGTGTTATTGAATTTTGCCTCTCCCCCTATTCCTCTCTCGCCCCTCCCCTCCCCTGCCCCCTCCTGATCATGGTAGTACCCTTTCTGTTCTTCCTTTCTATCTTGCCGTACTTGAAACCGCACCCACTGAGCCACTGGTTGGATAATTAAAAACTTTGCGCACCAACTTTCTAATTGCACTCACGATTACTACTATGGTGATGACTCCGCTGTACCTCTCTCCCTGGAGGGCGTTGAACTCTGTACCTCGGTGAGTCTAAAAGGTTTGGTCCACTAGACGGAAAGAACATAAACACGTATATTCTTAAATTACTTTCCACGGGTAAGGAGAAAGCTATGCGGAGCAGAAAAAATGAAGGAAATTCATGTATGAAACTGTCAGAAAAGTTGAGTCGTTTCAAAGGTTATAAAGTTCTGGAGAGAGCCAATTTTATTTGATTGTAAATATTCAACTTTTTCATAGGATTAGGGAGTTGATGTCCTTTATTCATAAGTGAGATGAAACTAACCACTTCACTGTGACGTCGGCCATCTTCCTTGCTGTTCTCATGATGAGTTGAACTTCTTCGAAGGTTTTTCCCGTCAGAGGTGTACCGCACCATTCCAACACCTGATCACCCTCTCGTAAACCTGAAGTCAAAATAGTTACACCGACATCAATTAATGTTATACCCAATTCCTTTGGTCCTGAGTGATAAACTGGAAACGTTAATAGTGATGCGTAACGTAATAGTAATCCGCCGATTTAATGAATTTGTAGATTTACCTGCTTTCTGAGCCGCTCCTCCTTCCACAACGTCAGTTATGTAAGCCACCAGCTGGTTGGATCCCGGCATTCGCTTCCCACCAACGACTCGTAATCCCAAATCACCTCCACTGCCTGAACCAGAGGAAGGCCCGTTACTGTTACGTTTTAAGTGAAAGATGTTTGATGTGCGTTCTCCTCTACTCCGACGAGGCACTGGAGGCTGTTTACAAATGTAGAAATAGAGATATGGAATTACTAACATGTGATTTATTAAATATATACATTTGGTCAAATAAAGGCAAAAATGCCTACCATGGAGGACAAGAAGATGATGGTTTCCAACGTGACAGTGAAAAGGCGTACGTTATAGGAGAACCACATCCAACAATCATCTGAACATGATTAGTTTTTGTGAGAGAGATGACTTGTGATGACCAACTTCTCCAAACATCTGAGATATATCTTAGTCCATTTGTGAGATATCACAGTTACAACTGCCCATCACAAAAGAGACTTAAGACTTTAGCAAGTCTAAATATGGCATCATCGAGCCACAGATGGTTGATGGTTTCTAAAGACTACTTTTATTGATTAGAATTGAGTTAGCGAATGCTGAATCTGACATGTTAAAATACTTAGCATGACAAAATAATGCTATTGGTTTCAGGGGCAACACTCACATTGACATTGCTGAAGGGATGAAAAGTGAAGGGAAAGTAAAATGGTTTATCTCCTGATAGCACTATGAAACCACAGACTTGTAAAAGGTGAGTCACCCGACAAATCGTTAAATTCCGAAATATCCCAATCTTAGACAAACTTAGAGAAATAATTTATAAAAAGTTATCATTCATTCCTCTTAAAGAAAAATGATTGGTTTGATTCTCTTTTAATAAACGTGATAATTCCACATACCGTATTTTATGAAGTTTAGCTCAATGTGGTAGAAAACAGTTAACAAATAGAAGATCGATATTTAACAATTAAGTCATAACCGTCGTAATGAAAACTGTATTGATCATGCTTTCGATCGAACAGAACGATGACGACATCTACACTTTTGTGATGATGCTGGAAAGTTCCACAATTGAGAAATTGTCAACATACCTGTTGCGCACTGCTTGGGTGCGCTCTGTGGCCCTCGCTTCTAGACATGTGTTGTGAATCCATCTTGGGTATTGGCAGCTGACGTGCTTGCTTTTGCCTGGTTTCACTATGAACGGTAACAGCTGGGAGATCTAATGCAAAGATACATATTCAAGCTCAATAAAGTCGTAGGAAATCAATGATAAAGTTACATATACACACTCAACCCGCAATACTAGAATATTTATAGGACATTAGAACTTAATGCACTATTGCTGAAAGATCCAAACTAAAATGTTTCTAGCTTTGAATTTAACATCTTCTTGAAGCAAGCCAGAAGAGTAAATTCGGCAATAGCCATTACTATAAATGGCGAGCAAAATGTTTTCTTGTAGACATGCTTCTTTAAGCAAAAGACTCCCCCCCACCCCCAAAAAAAACATACTAATATTTCATTTCCTCACGTAGCTATGGATGGGACAGAAAAAAAGGGTCAGTCTTTGGGAAATATACCCCGATAGTTTTACTGTGTTAAACATGAAGTTGCAGACGCTCACCTCTCTTTGGCATCGATGGTAAGCCTGACGCAACTTCACGAGGTGCATCTCTTTTCTGAGAGGCAGGAGAACCAGAGGAGAGGTCTCCATCAAAATCTGAACTCTCTTCCAGTGGGAGTATTAATCCAGCACCTTCGATCTCTCTGTCATCGGGTCCATCCCCTAAGGGCCGAGCTGGCAAGACACGCGATTCTGACAAACTGCTTGCCAACTTACCACCGGAACCCGATAAACTTTCATCGCTGTTTGACCAATGAGCTGTAGTATAGTCGTATTGCCCGTCGGTGGTCTTTTCAAATCGTAAAGCGGGTTCGTGTGATTTTAAGATGTAATCGGCTAGTGTCTCAGGGTGGACATTGTTACCTCTCGGTTGATGGTCGGTGACAACTCTCGTTCTGTACTGTTGATAATCCGTCTCTAGCTTCTCTTCTAGTGCAGTTAGTTCCTTGATACGTCGTTCAATTTCTTCTCCCTCCCTACTGAGACGATCAACTTCATTCTGATAAAATGTGTTACAAAATATGAGGAGATATCATATATCACAATGAAAGAAGTGGAATATCATATATCACAATAAAATAAGTGAAAACTAGCCTTGGTTGTATTTCCCATCGTGTTGAGTAAAACGTTTTTAAGAATTTTCCTTTATACTTTTTAGTCAGTTTTTATAGTTAAGAAACCCTTGTATGTAAAAAGGAAGTGAAAGAATTACGTTAAAGGTTTCTATAGGTTATATGAATAAATGAGGTGTAATTAACGATAAATCTAATCTAAATATTGTTAATGAAAGAAACTTTAAAGAAAATGCCGTTACCGAATACACTTTGGATATTCACCGAATACAGCCTTAAAAGAACGTAGCGAAACATTCCAAAAATATTCTAAAGTTACCTGGTTGTCTTTAATCAACTGTGGAATATTCCGCCTAGTTTCCTTCCTGATCCATTCAGGTCCCTCTGCTTCCCTTCGAGATCCCTCATGACCCGACGACCCGCTCATTCGAGGGGATTCTCCTGGATATACTTCACTCTTAGACTTAAGAAATGGATCTCTCTCTGGAAATTTTAACTCTTCCGTTGTGTGAACTGGTGATGTATCTATATCCCAGTATTTTTGCGACTCCAGCTCAGTCTCATACTGATCACGAGAACTGCTGACGGGATTTTTCGATTCACTAGACATCTTATCGTCGAATTTGTAATCATATGGATGATGACTTGTCTTTCTCTCATACTCGTGGTCACTATGTGATGTGTAGACTCGTTTTGGTCTGTCAGCCACCGGAGTGTCTCCTTGATCAAAGGCATCGTATGACTTGCCTGTTGCTTGGGTTACTTGCCTTTCAATTTCTCGGATAATGTCCTCCTCTGATTTTGAAAACTGTACATACTTTTCTTTATCTAGACCCATCGCCACCATATTACCTCCCTCTTTCCTACCCCTTTCCACACTGTCTGAAGGTGATTTTACCTGATATGCTTTCTCATCTTTTCTATCTTGTTGCGGTCTTTCTTGGCTTGCAGTTTTACGGTTGATCACGACGTCAGAATCGGATAGGCTACCATCGGAACGATACTTCTGTTGGATGAAAGAACGATGTTTTTGATGCTCTTGAGACACACCTGCTGGAAGATTCTGACTACAGATCTTTGATGTCATTTCGTCTAATTCGTGTTTACGTCTTTCCATTTCTAATTGAATTGCTTTACGACTCAATAAACCTTTAACTTTATCTAATTCAATTTCTGACTGTAGATCGCCAGTGTCTTCTGTCGTAGTTCGCCCTAATACGGGCGAAGCCGATGGGCTTGAACCAGCGGGTACGTGAGGGAGACGTCTCCGTATCCTAGGCGTTCCGAGGTCACTGTCAATACTCTCTGTATCACTTTGGGAGATCTGTAACGGAGAGGCAAAAACGTAATTAAATTTTGGGTGTCATTAAATGAATTACACGCGATAAAGTTACTTAGGGATATTAAGTTTGGAATCCATTAACCTGAGAGGCTTGATAATAGGGGCTCCTAGGTTGACACATTGTATCGTGGGCTATTTAAGTCTTTATGGTCTTTAGCTTCGTGAAATATTGTTTTATCTTGCACCGCGATTGAGAGTGACTGGCGTTCGAAGCTATAAGGGAACAAATTATATTAATGACGGGAAGTAAGCGGAAGAATTGGGCAAGTTAATTCTAATATAGCTAATATACTAGATCCAGTGTTAGCTGCCCTGAACCGTGTTGTGTTCTGACAAAAGGAGTAAGGAATCTGTAGCTATCATTGGCATACAAACAAATCTGTATATTATGGCATTTTACTAAATTTCTGTATTGTTTTATAACAATAAGTTATGTGAGAACTTTTATGAGATTTATGCTGCTCATTTGCTATACGTATGACGATTTTAATATGAAAGATCCAAGAAAATCCTCCGTATCATGAGTACTAACATTGTTTTAAGTTTGTTACGTAAAATAGATTAGAACCTAAATTTAAGACTCACTCTAGTATCCAAATGGTCTGGAATGACACCAGCAGTGTGAGTTGTCGTTTCACGATGCAAAAGACCATCTGCATTTCTCCTTGGAACATAATCGGTACTCGAAGAGACGGATGTTGGTCTTGAGAGACCAATGGAATGAGTTGGAGACATCCCAGAAGAAACAAGGGAGGGAACTTGTTGTTTCAAAGGAGACGTTTGCATGCCATATGACCTAGATCCTTCTGGTGTTATGTGTCGTTCCATATGATTAATCCCGTTACCCCTGTACGGAGAACTGGATGTTTCGTCTAGTTTGGCACTTGCTCCAGCAGATGCCTGCATTCCGTAGGATCGGGACATCGGAGGTGGGTAATCTCCCAGAACTGCCCGAAGAGCTTGGGCAACTTTGGGGTCTTGAGTAGCTTGATAAGACAATGAAGGTGACGTGTGTGTAGATCGATCCATACCGTAGTAGGGAGGACCACCAAAATCGGATTTGTCATAGCTCATTGGATCCGTCTGAGCAAAGCTCTCACTTAAAGTTTGCACAGCAGTTTCCGTGTAGAATCGATCATTTCCAACGTCCGAAACAGGACTAGACATCCCACTGCTGAAATTTGGATCTCTAGAATCAGTTTCAATTCCAACAGATCGAGAAGACGCAAAACTAACAGGAGAAGATGTGGAGGACACATCAGATTCGGTTTCTACACCTACATCTACCAGTAGCTTCCTAGGTAAAAACATTTCTAAATCGTCACCGGCTTGCACTCCTAACGACTTTGTGGCTTTCTCTCCTAGTGAATAGCGTTTCACCTCAGCTTCACTTTTTGTCTGGGTGGATATTTCCCTGTGAGATTTTCTTTTTTCTGTTTGTGTGCTGACTGCGTGTCTTTTTCTTGAATGTTTTGTTTTCTCGGTGACTACCACGGGACTTTGGTGCCCCCTTGAGACAAATCCCACTATTTCGTTAGTTGGTGTTGTTTCCTGTCTATCAACTATCTCATTACGGTTTTCGTCCACGATTTCATGATGTGCTGTTTCGTCGGTGGGAGTAAGGTCTTTCGGAAATGTTGCCTCGGGAAACGATTTACCTGTTGAGCACAACTTAGGTGTAATCGGTGGTGAGAATCTAAACCTTGTAGATACTACTGGACTCGAAATTGGTGACGTTGACGACTCAACGACTCTACTCAATGGCGGACGGTCTTTCGCAAGGAGATCTTTCCGATCATCTTGTCTCAATTCCGGTGATCGTCTGGAATGAACTTTCTCCATACGGCGTTCAGGTGGTACGTTATCGGGAGAATCCCGTCTGTGGATGTTTCGTTCCTCATCATTTTCTGTTTTTGTAGATTCCGACTCTTCTTGGCTTGATCGGCGTTTTCCTGGAGGCGCCTCTTGAAGGCGAAGTACTTGCTTACTTTCTTCTGGGGAACTATCTTCGATTTCTTCCCCAATCATACTTGTACCAACGGTCACAATTCTTTTTCTTTGGTTTTTACCGTAGGCGTAATTACGTTTGCTTGTCCAAGCATCGTCGCCAAATTGTTCTTCTTGTTCCTCCATCACAGTCTCAAGTCCTCCTGGACTTGTTAAATAAGATGATCCTGCATCATCCTCGTCTACCAGGTAATCTTCATCTTCATCTTCATCTTCTCTATCCATCTCCCTCTCCATATCTTCGTCCTCCTCATCATCATATTCCACATATTCTCCTATATTGTCTTCGTCCCTCAGATAATCGCTATCAGGAGGATACACAAACTTTTCTTCATCCGCTTTTTCAGATTTCTGTACTTTTTCATCTTGAGCCGTAGTTGCAGTAGTCTTTGTTTCAACTTCGTCATCACGTATTGGCGACAGAGGTGACTCCAAATATTTCTTTCCTTTCTTCCTTCGATTGGAGCCCGAACCTCTCCCAGCAGCGGGTGGTCTGTTACCTTTTGACTCAAAAGTTGAAGTTGTGTCATTTCTGCTGTGGTTTGGAACAATTAGAAAATCTCTAGCACTACTTTGTTCCATGTCGTCGACACCGACATCACGTAAATCTTCCACCGAAAGGAATTTATCCGTTCCTACAGTAACATCTTCCGAATCACTTCCTGCCCTACCCCCATCTGTCCCCTTCTTGCGCCTCCTTTTGGAACTTCCTTCCCTTCTTTGTTCTATTTCACTATCACTATGACTAGATACATCAATGAAATGTTTCAAATTTGATATTTCTTTTTGTAGCATGTCCGATTCTTGTTCAATTGAGCTACTATGAATGATTGAATCTGACTGGTATCGATCAACACCGTGAGCCGGTGAAGATTCCAAACTGCTTGATAACCTTTCACTGGTTAATGATTTCTGATTCTTTAAGACCTGTATTGTCTCTTCTAAAGCTTGAACTGCTGGAGTATCTCTCCTAACATTCCTGCCACCCATCTCATTCGATACTTTATTGGCAGTATCATCAACAGCTGGCTTGGGAACATCTTCTTCTCGAGTGGCTGCCTCATGTAGGTCATAATCAGACAAATTTCGTGATTCCGTGAACTTTGCTATCTGCTGAGTTGTTTCCAGGATTTCTTGATGTTCACCATACTTAACATCATTCTCTCCAAGAAAATAATGTGATTGAATTCCAGAGGAGGAGCTGTGGTCAGAAAGTGATCCGAAATCGTCATCAACTCCATCTGCCATCTCCATTAGTTGTCTCATCATTTCCTCCTCATCTGGACCTTCACTAAGATCTTCGACGTGGTCAGCATCAATGGGATCCATCTCTATGGTATTATCGGAGATGAGAAACCCTCTTTCTTCGCGTCTTAGGTCTCTGAGTACTTCCTCCTGACCGGCTGATGTACGTCTTTCGTATTCAGGGCTACGGTCACGTGATCGTCGCGAGAGCAGTAGTAATTCCTCTTCTCGTAGTTCATCTATTGATTACAAGAATACATGTAATGTTGAATGAGATTGATATACAGCCCGTTTTGACTCATTATAAAATATTTTCCCACCAAGAAGGGATGTGTATTTCTGACGAACGAATAGTTTGTATGTTCATAACTACAATATTTGCAATACAATCTCTTGCATAGTTTGTACGCTAAAGAAGTGCAGAGCACATGTTTGCCTGGACTTAAGATTTTGATAAACACATTTTCCACAAATAAAACTCATTTAGATGAACCTATGACACTGACTGATGTCAAAATTCAAACAAAAGACCGTCTTCCGAGAAGAGGCTGACACCATTCAACCAAACAATTCATATCAAATATATTATGTTCATTATGGTCATATCTTTAAACTAATGTAATTACCATACTCTCAACTTTCAACTCATTAACATACAATTGCTCGTCGTGTGTAAGTGTAAGGATCAGGTAAGATATTAATGTCCTACCAGAGTGCAGAGACATATTCGTGTCTTGACTGAATTCCTTTGATTCATCGCTTACTCTGTCGTCATCAGTCGGTGCTTTCGCATCATCTAAGGTCTTCCTCATATCGTCAACCATAGAATACGATGCTGTTCTGACCAGTCGATGTCTGGATTTGGTCTGAGCATGGTAAGAAATGTGTGAAAATATTCTGTAATTTTTATAAACAAGTTGTTGTTGCTGCAAACTTCCAGTTGTAACAGAATGATAACTATTTCCACCGGTACACCCAAGGACACATAGCGCAGCGCTCTCAACAATATCGTTTTCTACTCGTTCCTATTAAAATTCTCAAAAGCGTCACCTTTGTGACACTTTTGCTTACCTCTGTTATTTGTTATTATTAAACAGTACTTGCATTTGACTAAGTGCCAAGGTCCTTTGAGATTTTGAGATAGCTGAGATGGTGCATAGACATATATTTTTACACGTTAGTCGATATTTCCTTGGATTGAAATCGTTTTAACCTCCAATAAATACTTTTTCGTTAAGAGAGCTGACTGCCATGTTCAAAGATGAAAACTCTTTTGACTGCTTCAGAGTAACTACTGATATTGAAGAGAAGCAACCAGAGAGTCGAAGAATAGAATTTACTCAAAAAGTTTTGGTCAGACTGAGTTTACGTCTAGTTGTTTTCAAAAGAAATTATGATGCCAAAAGCGTGTTTACAATCGATTCTGTAGTCTTCTCACACACACACACACACACACA
>JAIPMN010009205.1:0-21256 GCA_020650975.1 Apostichopus californicus | reverse complement strand
TTGCTAAGGTCAACAACCAAATCACATAAAGCATATCAATACCTCCAATGTCTTTCATGTGAGTATTGTAGAAAGTAAAAGGCTCACCTTATTCCTTTTTATAATGTTCTACTTTAGGGAGATCGTGCCCTCCTTATATCTGATGAGTATAATTATGATTCGAAATCATTTGGTGTGAAATATCATCTAAAGGCTGTTTCTTTTTTAAAAGGTTAATGTTGCTATGGTAACACTGATGCTTGTTGTGTAGATGAGCAGTTACATCAACAGTACATTTAAAAGGAATCATAATAATTTATATTCCACATAAACTATATCTTCTCCCGCTATTTATTTGAAGAAGTGTATGTTATTGTTATGTATTAATGTGATACAAAGCTAACATGATAAATAGGAAATGTGATCTCATCCATTATTTAATGATCAGGTTTATCAATTGTCTTCTTATGCTGAGTTTGACCTTAACTATAGTTATTCTTACATTTATTTACATTTCAGCTGATTACGGCAGATTAATGGTCAATGTTGCTGAAGATCTTACTCTAGACAGCACTCTGAAATTAGCAACTCTGTTTCGTTTACCACCGGCAGAAACTGATATGATACGCCGGGTTTCTCTGATAGAGACACCAGGAATCACTCTGATTAACTTCATGAAGACACGAAACATCATCAACATGTGCGATGTCACTAACCTACAAAAGGGTTTGGTTTATATTCAGCTCAACCGAACAAATGAAAATCTTTTAGATCCATATCAGTCTAAAGTTGACCCCTTTCAGTTTGAAGAAAACCAAGCACCAGAACTGCTACCCTGGCCTGGTAAGAATGGATACAATGATGTAATCAGAATACATAAAACAAATATAGTGCAGTACAATAAAGTCTCTAGAAATGTGTGTGAGTCAGGGGGTAATATTCAGGTTTGACACAATTTGTTATATAAACTATTAGTTACCACCATGTATGTATGGTGAAAGTAGTTACAAGTGGATCTTTTGACCAACTATTTATTGCCATTGGTTCATTTTTTTATAGTAAAAGATTGAAAATAGAAAAATACTAATAATATTGTCTCTAGGATTAGCCAATATTTGAAGGATCCATTTAATCCATTTGGTCACTCTCAGAGAACATTTCTATAGTCTTTTGATACTCCTGTTGTCTGCTGCCACTAGTCAAATTATCCAACAAAATAAAGCTTGTGTTACATATAACATTTTGTATTATGATTCCTTCAATAATAACTCTTTCATTAATCAATATGGGTAAATTGCTATGCAATTGGAAAGATGCATAGCAGTTTCAATACACAGGAACCATAGTACTTATAGGAGACTTATAGGAAACTGTATGCAAAATTTGAGCTCTAAATTATTCTCTGATTAAGGATGAATGTGGCTCAGTATGGCATATTTGGTTTTTAGACATCAAAGCTTCATTTAATGGTGGTTGTGTTTCCATTGTTCTATTTTTAGTAGAAAACATCAAATTTGTCGACGATGATGAATCAACTCCAGCACAAGGTTCTGATGAAAAAGAGGAATATCATGACCATAGTAAGGAGAGTTTGATGGAGAGAACCGAGAAAGAAGAACTACCAAAACAAAGAAAAGATTCACAAATACTTGAAATGAGGCAACGTCATTCATACATTGAACACAGGGTAAAGTATGAAGGTGGAACTATTAGCATCATGGGGGTACATCTGACTATTCCTGAAGACGCTTTATCTTCTGATCATGTAATTGCTGTTAAAGTGATCTATGATCCTGACATGCACCTCCCTGGAAATGCTCGTAGAGGCAGAATGACACCCCTGATAAAACTAGAGCCAGAAGGACTTGCCCTCAAGAAGCCAGCCCAGCTGACTATTCCTCACTCGGCTATTATCCCTGAGCCAGATCGACATGGTGTTATGATCTTCACTGGTCTAAAAGATGAAGAACATTCACAAGAAGGTAAAGATGGTGACCAATAAACACTTTAAATGCAAATTGTTGAATGTACCAGGAGATGTACAATGAGTTATATGATGGAATCAGTACTGTAAAATATATCTTACTTAATAATCAGCTCTTGATATTTACTGTATTGAAAGTCTCAGTACGTGTTTGCCAAATTTAAAACTTTGAACTTTCCAGCTTACTGCACTAAAGTATCAGTGAATATGACACCATTCTATGCAATTTCCATATCAATATTCATTATTTTTATTGAGTTATCTGTCGTTAAACATTTTGAGTTGAATAAAATTCGCCAGATATCTTAACGAGTCCATAGATTCTACAAACTTCAATCAAAATTTACAAGCCCGCCCAACGGATCATGCGCCAATCAAATCTTTCTGATTTGTTTACGACCGTTAGGCCTAGGACTACTTTCAATTTTGTGGCTAGCTTGTGTTAGGTCCCTTCTCATGAATAGCATCTTTCTTTCGGTCTTACCGATGTAGCTTGCAACATTTCCTTCCACTGCAATGAACTAACATGTGTTTTCAGACCTTTCCTCCGTGGAATTGGGTAAAAAAAGTTGACAATACAAATATATATAGGTTATATTTGTGTAATGAACATGCTGATGTGGGTGGTCGCAGTGATTTTACGGTACATCCTTCGCGCCATAAGGGGCAACAGAAAATAAATTTCTTTCTTTCGATTGCGACAGCTTTTCTCAATTAAACCCACCTGGTCAGAGTGCACTTAGAATATAAAAAACGTTGAATCTGCTTTGGAAGTTTGTTTTCCGAAATTCATCGGCAAACACGTATTGAGACTTAAAAATAACCAAGTAATATATTTTGTATAATATTACTTACTATAGGAGAAATAACTTGGACCGAAAGGAAATCTATTGATTGGAAGCTACACCAGGAGAAGATCAGTCTTGATATTAACATCCTGAGCTACGTCTTTGTTAATTTAGTCAGCCAAGAAACAAACCAGAAGCATATATTCCGTATTGTTCCATTTATTGATGGGATACTTGATGCCAAAGATGATGTCTTAATAACTGTTTGTTTCTGTAAGGACAGTGATGAAGAGTACAAGGTGAGGATAATCTCCTGTTACCATGGTGATATCTGTAGTAGCTTAGACGTCAGTTCTGTTTCTTTTTGTGATTTGTAAGTCAGATACTGGCAATGTTACTTTCTTTCATGATCTATACATTGACCTTTATTGTGTATCACTGGCAAATTATGAAGTGATTTGTTAAGGGCACATTTCTTCAGTCAAAATTTCATTTCCATAAAAACTATGTGTTTCCCCTAAAAAATATCCACATGACCTAAGTTTTCATGGTTCACATATTTTGCATAACCAGCATTTGGAGGATTTGATAAGAACATGCAACATTACTAATGTGAGCAAATTAAAGAAACAAAGATGATGTTACTTGCTATAGCAGTATTGATCTCTCTTTGCAGAGTGAAGGCACAACAAATTGCATAATTAAATATCTGCTTGGTTGTTCTTTTTTGATATTTACTTTGCGATGTTCATATGTTTTAGTTGCTGTTAGAAGACCACCAGTCCAAATTGAGTCTAGGAAACTATACAACATTTCAAGTTACCCGGACATTGAATGATGGCAGAGATTCTGCTTCTTACATTGATCTGATGATGTCATCACCCGGTGATGGTTACCATCTGATGAAGGAAAAATCAACAAAGGTTTGTAATAACCAATTCTATTAAAGTTTGTCTTTTAACATTACTAGACCTGTAGTTAAGGATTGGTTTCCTGAAGTGGACCACAATGTTGTAGTGGTTAGAATGTTTGCCTTTCACCTACTAGGTTTCTGGTTAAAAAGCCCATCAGGGACCAGAATATATGCAAAACGTCTGCTGTGATATGTTATTGAGCAGAATCTTGTGTGGGTTGTACTTCCGGTATGTGAATTATTAAATAAAGTTTGGTCGTATATTCTTTTACTTGGTTTCACAAAAAGCATCACTCACCATGGCTGCTCTTCGGTGATGATGAATGAATGGAGTTGTCTTTAATTTGATAACCTCCCTTCGTGTTTGAGGAAATGTTCAGATGCTGTGGCAGTTTCAGTCATCAGATTGGGATGTTGAATTAAGTGGCTGTCCTATGAGTAGGAATGATGAAGAACATTGCCTGACTGACTAGTAATTTTCTCAACACTCATTGAAAATAACATGAATATTCATAGCTTGAATATATTCCCAGAGGGTTCCTACTCCATGGAACAAACTAAACAGAAATGTTGTTATGGAATTACAATTTTCACCAGCTGCCTATGAAATGTTAGGATTTGTACATAGCCACATGCCTTGGTTTCTTACCAGCATTTCCTAAATTCTTATATCTAATATTTTGCACTGTTTCTTTGAATACTTTAAGCATTCTCATCCTCAGTACATTGATCTTCAATTTCGTTTATCCATTAGCATGTAGACATTAATCACCTCTGTGCTGCCAGTAGAGTCTCTCATCAGTTTAGACTCAAGACGAACAACGATGGAGACACTGACATGATTGATGTGACGTTAAAAGTATCACAACATGAAAAGAACCAGATAGCCCTTATCCTCCAATCAAAGGTGAGCTATATCTGCTGATTGTCTTCCAGCTGTTTGTGTTCTCATATGTCTCTTCATTACATAATATTAAGTGGCATGTTCTATCTTCTGATCTTTTCTTTGTTTATTCATGTCCAGCCGGTTGGAAGTCTTGCAGCTATTTGCAAGCTGATATAAAAACTAACTCTTTTGTGTCAATGAATAAATTCAGTGCTGTGACTGAATTATAGTTTATTCCATGGCACCTTCTCTAATGGATCCTTATCTTTCTTAATATTATATACTATGCATAATTGCAATTAAATTAATATTTTGTTAAACTGCTATTGTATTGTCAGTCACTCAAGTGGTTCTGGTGTACCTACTTTTCTGGTTTTTATCCTGTTTTCCAAGTTTTGCCGACATCTTTCATGTTGCTTTGTAAATAATGAGTAACTCAAAATGCAATGAATTTCTGAAGAAGTGTACATATCACCTGTGTGTTATTACATGCACAGGTCAACAGTTATGGGAAACTGTTTTGTAGGTATGAGGTACCAATTAATGAATAACACATAAATAATAGCTATGTTGTTATCACCAGTCCTAAACTGTTGGATTCCACACATTTCTGATGTGCTGTTCCATGTCTGTTTCAGCCCTATTTATTTAGATTATGTTCCTACTTTAAACCTAATCATTCACAGGGTGTGCACTCTTCTGTTGAACATGCTACTTACAATTCCCATTATTCATGTATATTTTGGTTTAATTCTTCAGGTGAAAAACATTCTCTTATCTCCAGAAAGCCAGAAAATTCTTTTTAGAGGACTGCATCCAGGTGAGTATTCAAGTGGAAGTTGAAGTGGAACAGATGCGTGAACTTTTGAAAGTCCACCCTGGCCTGTATCTAAATGTAGTTGGCACAAAAAAATGAATGATAAGTATCCTAGACAAAAACCAGGCAAGTGTGTATAAGTGGAGATGAAAAAGTAAGCACACATAGAGACCATGGTGAGTGTCTACGTAGACCTGAATAGGTATTTGCATTTTATTTTAGCAGTAGACACACCTGAGTGTAACTTTACTTATATCAACTTAGTATTGGGAAACATGTAATCACATAAAAGCTTCTGATTGAACAAATTACATCCAGATGCTGAACCCAAAAAGTCCCACTTGCAAACTTTCATTTTTAATTAGTATGCTCACTACCTAATTTTTAGCTCAAATCAACTATGAAATTGAAGTTGTACACAAAACTAGAATTTATCGAAAAGACAAAGGCTTATAGCTGAAAAGTTGCACATAAGTTGTGGACAGTATACTTTACCAATTTAATGAGTGCACGCTCCAGAGGTTGACTTCCATACCAACCTTCCACATGCAGGTTTGCATGCTTCTTGTGGGCCAGTTGTGTACTTGTGCATGTTAGGTGTGAACATTGCTCATTGTTCAAAGTTGGCAGTCAATTAGCATAGGCACCTTAATGTTTATATGTGATATCTAGTCTTAGCTATACTTTTTCGAATGTAAAGTGGATGTTATGTCCTCACTTTCAGATTTAACCAAATATGAACAGTTGAGAGGAGACATTGCAAAGCATCTAGAGAAACAACATTGTGAAAAGCTAGGCGTGTATTTTGAGCTCACGCCAGTAGAAAATGAAACAATTCAGACAGCAGCAGAATCTGGAAAGATGCTGATGAAAATATTGGATGAAAGAGAGCTCATCATGCCAGACAGAATGATCAGAATGTATGATGGATTGAAAGCTATTCACTTTAATAAGGTGGCAAGACTGCTGCTGGAGTACATTGATACATCACAGGAGAAGAATGAAAAGGAAAGCGAAGGAGAAAAAGATAAAAAGAAAATGGTTTGTACTTTGTAAACACTGTTAAGACTTTGACACTTTACGCTTGTAGCTATTAAAACAAAAGTCACTTTGCATAAAATCAAGATCTTAGAATATTATAAGGTCTAGTACAGAGTGTAATTTCTGATATGAAAAGTATTATTTTTGTTGTCATGCAAGTCTGTCTGAAAAGTCATCGTTTACTAATTATAAGTTTCTTTCTTACTCAAAGTTACGTATTTAGAGATCAAGTCTAGAATATTCACTGAAGCTAAATCAAATGCAGTAATTAGTTTTCTATCTTCAGTATGATAAGTATGATAAAAAAATGTAATTTTATGAACAATTTGTAATATCTCATCATTATTTCAGGTAAAAGTTCCAGAGAAACAGGAAATCATTTCAAAAAGGGAACCAAAGTTGTCAGTAAATTTCAAAATGTTGATACAAGAGGGATACATGAGACTGGATGTCCAAAGAGCCTTGAAATTGTCTCATGGAAAACTGGACTTGGGAAGACGGCTGTTGCTGCTTGCTAAGGAAGAGCATGGTAAAGTACACTATAGTTTAAGCAACATGTGTGTTCCTTCTCTATTCGTTACTTATATAATTATTCTCAATCTTATAGGACATTCTAGGATCATTACAGTTATTTCATGCGACCATTATGTTTCAGTATTTACGAAAGATGAATTATTTTCCTTTATTTCAGTATGAATATAATGTTTACCTCAAGAATAGCTTCAGACATGTTAATGCTAGAATGATATGATATACCTTGCATACTTATGTTTGTTTCTGTTCATCAAACATGTCATTAATTGTTTCATTCTTGTAATTTAATGACACTAACATTTCTTGCAGATATAGTATTTGATATAGTATTTGATAGTATTTGATTATCTATTTTTTTTCTTGAATTACAATTAGAAATGAAAACATCAGTTTTTTTGTTACAGAGTTTATGTTCATATTGTGGATCGAAACTGTTTGCATTACCACATGTTTTATAAAAGTGACAAAATACTTTCCTTTCACATGAAAAATATTACTTTTCTCCTCCAGAGAGACTTCCCTTGTTCCCAGGGTCCAACCTTTATAAAGAACAATACTTTGATCAGCGTGGAGGAGAGATGGTTATCGCAGGTGTTAATCTCCTTGTACCAGCTGGTGCACTACACACTGGAAGGATTGTTAGTCTGTGGGTTTCTGCTGACCCTGCCATTAAAGGACCTATCTCAAACAAGAGTCTAAGGTTGACCCCCTTTGTGAAATTTGGTCAAGAAAGCCTTACCTTACACAAGCCTGTCACCTTGATTATTCCACACTGTGCTTTAACTACAACTAACCAGATGGGTGTTGATGTGTACTCTGGTGTATTACAAACAGGTCTGTTTCTTTCTTTTGTCTTGTGTTTTTCTACTCTAGTCAGCATTATATACAGGCATTAAAATTTGTATTATCAACAGAAGAATGTATATGAGCTTGTGTGTACCACCTCTTGACTTGTAAACATGATAGGCCAAAAAGTGCATAATTCTGTTATTTTAAACTGGGTGTGTGGTTCCATATTAAATGAATTCAAAAACCCTGCTTCACTGTAGAGGTCAAAGTCTGAAACATTTGTAACCACAATGATTCAAAAAGGTTGTATGAACTTCATATGTACTATTGTTGGTCAAAAGTTCGTTTGAGGTCAATATGTGTCAAGGCCTGCCTTCCAAACCTTCGTAACTGCTAGAGTAAAGCTGGAATGAAAGTAACATTTGATATGTGAAACCTGTGTACACAAACACAATATTGGCAAGAAAATAACTAAGCCTTCTGGTTCTGTGTAATGTAGAAATCAATATCTCAAGATGGGGGTAGGCTAATGTCCAGACAAACCATCTCCATTTCAAGGAATCATTCTCTTTTAGTTGTACCTTGCGAGTAAATATTCAAATGTTGCATATTTTCGGGAGAAATAAACAACATTTCCAAAGAAAAATAATACCCTACCTGTGTTAAACTTTTTTAGTTTATCTAGTGCCCTTGCATCCATACATAGAGTTAGATACATGATATTGTGTTATTTTGATATTCTATGTGTGCAGTGTTCTATTTTCTACCACCAGACTGTAACTTCAAAATTATCTATGGTATAGTTTAGGATCGGTGTTCTACTGTACCTGTCACCATGTTATAAAAATCTTACTAGCAAAATGGTTTTTAAAATTTTCTTCAGATAAATCTGTCAAATGGAGCTTAGATAGGAAACACCTTAGCTGCTCTATGAATAGTCAGCACCTTGCAGTTGAAGCTGAGAAACCCTGTCTCATTGGTCTTCATGTCCCTTTCATACCCAAGATGAGGAAGCGTGTTTGTCTTTTACCGATTGTAAACAGAGTTTCGAAATCGGGGGATCAATTGACAATCCATCTTTGGTTTCATAATGATGACACACTGGAACATAAAGTAAGTAGCAGATTTTGTCAGCTCAAGTGGTATTGTTAAATATCTCATGGATTCCAGTTGTCTGCCTTTCTGAATGATACATGGTTCATTCACTGAATTGTACAGCTTTGATACATTGTTAACCATAGCTACTTAGCGATGGAAATGGTAAAGTTCTAGCTTGATGCCATACAGGCAAAAACCTCTGACAGTCAAAATTGTGTTGATATAGTTGAGGGAAGGGTCAAGTGAGATAAGCTGGTTAGGGCTGTCTGTGGTCATTAATGGTTGAAAATTAGAACTTTGCCATGGTCAAAAACACACTGATCAGATGTCCTAGAACAAAATTGAATGTTCAATAATTTACTGTTGGTGGTCATTGACAACTGACAAAAGTTTGGTAATTACAGACACATTTGTAAATACACCTTGACAATGTGTCCAAGATGAGACAGCAAATATTTATTACATGTGAGAACAGGCGGTCAGACTATTAATGGTCTTTGATAATGCATCCTTTAGATCAGACATTCCATGTGTTAGATATTTACAACATCTCCCTTATTTATCAAACAATGGCCACCCTCCCTCATCCCCCTCCCCAAGAGGGCCATACAAGGGTGATGTTATTGCTTCTAGGTCATACATAGGACAACTTAATTTACATAAATGATAATATACTATTCAATTGTTTCATTTTTTATATTAATAGAGCCTTATCAATGAAGAAATGTATCAGCAGAAGGGATCCATAGTACATGATCCTGTGTCTTTTCAACTCAAATCTATGACTTCAACTTTACATGTTTACACTAACTCCAGTACATCACAGTGTAACCCACATCCTACAAAAGTGGTTAGTAATAATTGATCAATATTTTTCCATATGTATTTGTTGAGTGGTATGTATTTGGTGTTAGCATATGTTGTTATACAAATAACATGTTATTTTGTCTCCTTCTGTCATTCCTATGATATTCAATGAACGAAAGGTAATCAGATGGTCCCAGCTGCAGTTGTCTATACAGTGGTTTCATTCTGGACTAGTCCTTCATGCCATCCTCATTGAATGTCCTTGTATTGATTAAATAAGTATGTTGTAATGTGTGTAACTGTTATGGTCTCTTTTTTGTTTTTAAAGTTTTTTAGGCTAATACGAATAATCATTCTTTTAAAAGCTTATAAGTGCTAAAAAGAAGATGAAGTTAATATTTTATAGCATTGCATGAAGGCCAAAGCTTTGTCAAATAACTTAACAACTCCCATAAATCTCAGTATGCATAATTCCATTAGTTGGTCGTAGAGTACTGCAGTTTACCATATATGTGTCCACTGTGGGACATGGGTGCTGTCAAAGTAAAGCACACAGCTATATTTACAAATTAAATTACCTTGCATTTGCCAATGTATACACCTAGATGAAGACAGGCAATTGAGGTAAATTCCTTTGCCCAAATCCATATCATAACAATCCAGTCGACTAAAACTGGGACCTGCATTGCCCTAACAACTTGACCATCATGTTCGAGGCTCCCAAAATTGTTATCAATTAAAAATTAAAACATCTCTCGATTTTTCACTTTAAAGGATGTTGCTATGGAAACGGTATGGTTGCAGAACAGACACAAGGTAGAATTCCATATTCAGAATAAAGGGATCAAAGATACTGTGAATCTGGAAATAGAAGCAAGATATGAGATGTCCACAAAGAATCTTTTCAAATTTAGCATTCAGTTGCAGGTAACTTGATTTTGGTTTAAATTAACAAAAATAAAAATTTTAATACAAGGAGTTTACACGTTTTACTCTGGATATATCTTAGCTACTGAGACTCCTTTTATATTTACCGTTTATTATGTTTGTTTACCATTGTCTAAATTACATTCTCTTAATACGTCATGTTTTATTTCTATTGAAATATCTTCTTTGTTTGTCTAAATTGATGAACTGATTTCCGTAATACAGGTTTTAAATATAATGTTACTATTTTACAACAATGAAAAGCCTTATGACAAGCCGTCTTCATATCACAAATGTAATACATATACAATATCCTAAACAATAAGTAATAATTAGCCTATTTTTTTACTTTATCACTTAAACCATGTTTTGATACATACTGTCAATTGATAGATGTGAGATATGCACAAACTAATTTTCTAGGAGAATCATCAAGCTTAACTCTTCTTTTCATCTTCACAGATTGACAAATTACAACATATTGGCCAAATCACATCTCCATTCCAACTCGTCCTACCTGAATGTGAGTACTTACAATATTAACAAATTAAAAGCATTTTAATTAATTATAGGCCGTATGTTAAGTGTTGATGTTGCTTTAATACAATCCATTCATATGAGATGTGTACATGTAATCTTACCTTTCGAACATCAACGTTTTTACATACTGCCTACAATTCCTTACATATGAGATTTGTACACCCAATCCTACTTTGCATAAATGAGTCCAGGCTGCAGTTGCCATGTCAACTGGTGGACTATAACTATCAGCTATTTGAAATATTTGATATTAAGGAAACATGAGTTTTCACACCTAAGCAACACTCTTAAAGACTGCGTATATAAACTATTGGCGTCTAACTGCAGTGAAAATAAAACTTAATGGAATTCAACCACCTGTTTCAAAGTAAACATTCTGGAATAAAATCATATTTTATGTTAGTTTCATTGAAATCTCTGAGCTTTTACGGTTTATTTTGCCCGTGTGTGTAAGAAACACATCACTGTTGTCTCACATTTCTGGATATTGTTTGCATGAAATAGGTTTAGTTTAATTCACTTCATGTAGAGTAATGAATTTAAAATATGTACAATTTCCTCTTCTTTCAACCTTACAGCCATCATCAAATCTTTTGATCAGCTAAAGCAGAACTTATCAGAGCATCTTGATGTAGAACAATCTACCCTGCTGGCAAATATTTTCCAACTTCCTGAGGAAGTAATTACTGATATCAAGGAGCACAAAACACCAGGAACTCTTTTGTTAGAGATGCTGACCAAGAATTCACTGTTATCTCCCACGAACATCACAAACTTGGAAAATGCCCTTACGGAACAAGGAAATGAAAAATGTGCGAAACTTGTCAGAGATTTTAGACGGAAAAATCCTGTAGTTCAAGCAACAATGTGCCCAGAATAATGACTGAAATCATATTGTGGGTTGTTGTAAGCAAACAATGAATAATGTGAGATCATATCACCAGTGGTGCTGTATGCAGGAATTTTTTCACTTGAGATGAGGGAAGGAGACTTTTTGTACACACCGTTAATTACAGTCATAACTTTTAACCATAAGTTTGATTACACCTGAAGGAGTTACCTATATACAAAATTCTTCTCCTTTAAGGAAAAACTGTTAAACAACTATGCTGCATTTAGAGAAAGGCTGGATCTCGAGTGAGATACAATAATTACATCAGGAAAGTGATTGGAAGTAAAACAGCCAATGTTTGGTTTTTGCAGAGCTTTCGAGCATAGCTAGCTCTTCTTCAGTGCATGATCACCGAAAGTGACAAGGAGTAGCAAGAATTGAAACTATTTTATAGAGAAGAGTGTCGGCATGGTTGTGAAGGCAAAGCGACTTACTGATTTCTGCTGGATTTAGCAGAAGTTTTGGAAAATAGGATCATTTAATCCGTGTCGAATGGTGCCGTGGTCTTTAGGTTTAGTTCCTAGAAATATTCTTTTCCTTTCCTAGGTTTATCTGTTCAAGAATCGTTCCCAGGATCATTTAGATTTGATCCTGGTATAAATTCAGTTTAATACCAGTATATATATTATACTGGGTTTGTTCCACTCAGCTTGCCATATCATAAAAAGAGTAATAACAAACACTTATATAGCACTTTACATAAGGAATATCTCAAAGCGCTTTACAAAGAATGCAAAGAATAACCAATACTAATTAAAGTACTTAGCAAAGAGGAAGGTTTGAGATGAGACTTCAAAGTTTGAAAATTATCAAGTGCACGAAGGACATCCAGCAAATGGGATAATATAACAGGATACTTTACAGGATATCCAGCAGATTGGACAAAAGGGATATGTTATTTAAGGCAGATTAGTCAACACTTTATTCTTAGCCATCAGATCTTAGGTGTAATTAACATGATTGTTGAACTCCACAGGCTTACAAATCTATAACAATTGGCTGAAAATATCCTCTGTCAGAAGTAACCAAGCCTAAAAGAGGTGGAAGTGAGAGGTGGTGAAAAAATGGTTTTACAACATTCTGTTTAAGTGAACACTTTTGTCAAAAAGAAACCAAATGCATGAACTTCTGCTGGGTACCTGAGGGAGGGGGTGGGTTGGTGGTGACTACTTTGACACAGACTGGGAGATAGATGTTTGCACATTAGCTATGTGCTACTAAATTGTCCCTTACAAGAGGGTGAATGTATGCAACTATAATATCCATGTATTTCTCTTATAATGAAACTTGTATACGATTTATAATGGTTTAGCACATATTGCATACTTAACTGATCCTGTAATTGTGGAAAATTAAAAAGACACCTCTTGCTGACTCTCTTACAGATAACTTGTCTCCATTTTGTTGTTGTTTGTTTGTATTTTGCTCCCCGCTTTTTTTCTTTTCTTACCTTTGATAATGATTGAGAACTATGAAGTAAACCAGACAGCAAAACTGCAGTATGGTTTCGATGATGCTACATGAATAATCTTATATGAATGTGACACACTAGGCTGTAGGATATAGCAAGGATGAACAACATACTTCAGTCTAAGTTGTACAGCAAAATTCATTGAGAAATGACAAATAATATTCACATTGGCAGCTGATGACCGTGATTTTCTTGTATGAAGCATTAATCTCTACCAAAGAAAACAGGCTTCTTCCGTTTACTCAATTAAGTTAATCTCCAACTGCCAACAGCCTCTCCTATTCTTATGAGGCGAAACACACGTTTTCTGATAGGGTAGTTTATCAAAGAAGGTTTCCACAATTTGACCCAAATGACCTTTACCAAAGACAATGGGGATCTTGAACTCAACATGTCACAACGACATAGTTAATGTGAGATTTGTCCAAGCTTCCCAGCTTCTTGAGACATCGTGTTTACAAGCAAGGCGTGACACACACTCATCCACCTGTAGGGTACTTTTATCATCGAAACCAGTATGAAGAAATTAGAGAGACCTGGCTCTCCCTTTCCCTTGGTACGATACCTTACCTGGCCACTAACAACTGATTGTTAGCGCAGTCTCATATGGTAAGCCGTTTACTTTTATTCAATATTTGATGATATCAACAATGATTTGGTGATATCACCAATTATTTAATGATATCACCAATTAATTGCTGATATCATCAAATCATTTGATGAAATCATCAGATCAGCAATACATTTGCTGATATCAACAACAATTTGCTGACATCACCATTTCCATCATATCTCTAATTAATTGGTGATATGAGGTACCAAATTGCTGATATCAGCAAACGTTTTGCTGATATCAGCAATAGGATTGGTGATATGTTGGAATTGCTCAGTGATATATCAACTATTCATTTGCTGATATCAGTAATGCAAGCTTATCGAACGAACGTCTGCAGAAGGGAATTGGAAACAATATGATATGTACATTAAGTTGTTGAACGCGCGCGGAGCGAAAAACTTTTGTTATATTTTTCGGGCAAGTCGTTAATTACAACCCACTAAAATCAAATTGGGCTCCTACGCCTATTCTGGCTAGGCCTATTATGCTTATAATGCCCTTTCGCAACATTTACATTAATTGTTGGGAATATGTTGCAAATGGAGGATGTGTTTGAATATTTGTACAATTCTAGATATGTTAATGGACTGACATATTCTAGGCTTAAGTTATGACCTAGGCTAACCTAACTTAGACCAAGGGCACGGCTTCATGCATATGCTTAAGTTAGGCTAAGCCTATTTTCCTAGTATTGAATTGTTAGCCCAGGACATCACAACCGTCATCCAATGTTATTTTGGCATGTCGATCTATCATTAGGCATACAGTTCAGTAAGATGAGGTGGTGAACTGGTGATAATTGTTGCCTTTAGGCTTTAGTCATATCGCATCCGAAAGGACAGTCGTACGTTACCGGTCTAGAGGCCTAGGCTAACTTATATCCAGGGTCCAGTGAAAAACAATACAGCAGCTGAGCAGACGACACTAGTAAAGTATTAAAATTCCTATGCAATTGCTTCTACTATCGCTTCCTAAGAATTACCTTGTGAAATTGCAGTTCACTACCACATTTTTGACGGCTTTGGCACCCAAATGCGGCACACGATATCACCAATTCCAGTGATTTATGTTAACTTTATCACTTTAGTTATGTAAAAGACGTACTTTCTTGCTGTAAAAGCCTAGCGCCACCAGTTGGATGAGTGGCTTCAGTATATGTCTCATGATGTCATTCTTCCTACTTCAATTGCTATGGTAGAGACTAGCCTACTAGTGTAATAGAGTAGACAGTACCTGTGTACATATATCGATATATGCCGCAAATATCCCATATTCAGTACATTCTGTCCTAGTCCTACTAGGACAATTTATTCTGGATTTACCAGTACATTTGGTCTCCCGGACCCATTGTACTAGGCCAGTTGGTACAGACTGTCTCCCCGGACAGTAAACAAAGGGGGTGGGGGGAACTTTATTTGACGGTCGTATATTTTGTTATTAATTGTGTCCCCCTGAACAAAATGCCCGCCCTAGCAGGTACGTTAGAGTAGCAAAAATTTAATTAGTAATGGACTCTGGCAGTATCCGTTAGCAAATTTGTCACATTTCGGCTTCCGTATATTTAGCAGTAAGTCGTTCGAGAGGACAACTTAAACCGAAAAAGTTAGCAGAAAACGTGAGACAAATTGCCGAAATTCTAAGAGATTAGAGCTATCCAAGTGGTTTCAAAACAATAAAACAGAGAAGGATCTTACGGAGACAAAGTCAGTCTTTCAGACTGGCTGAAAATGGAACTCTTGCATACCGAAATTGAAGGAAAGTTTTGCTATATAGGGCTTCTCAACTCGCCCAAATCGAAGCTAAGGTAATGTCTGTAACTTACAGTATCGTATATGATACACACTATGCCTTATGGCGGGCCATCAGTCTCAAATCGTGGGAAATCGACATATACCAATTTCCTTCGGCTTATATCAGTTTCTAGCAGTTTAATTTGACTTCTACCGATTTAAATCGACAAATACCAGTTTAATTCTACATATCAACGAATTTTCACATGTCAATTATCACCGAAATCGGGATTTGCAATATGTTAATGAGCTAAATCGATGATATGTCGTTTTAAATAGGTATATGTCAATTTGAGTTGCTAGAAACTGGTATAAGTCCAAGGAAATTTACTTCTACCGATTTAATTCCACATATCATCGATTTAAACTGATAGATGTCGATTTAAATTGACATATACGGATGTATTTTACATATCATCGATTTAAATTGGTATATGTCGATTTAAATCCGTATATTCGATTTAAACTGGTATAAGTCGAATTGAATTGGTATATGTCGATTTAAATTGACATATACCGATGTATTTTACATATCATCGATTTAAATTGGTATATGTCGATTTAAATCCGTATATTCGATTTAAACTGGTATAAGTCGAATTAAATTGGTATATGTCGATTTAAATTGACATATACCGATGTATTATCATCGATTTAAATTGGTATATGTCGATTTAAATCGGTATATTCGATTTAAACTGGTATAAGTCGAATTAAATTGGTATATGTCGATTTAAATTGAAATATACCGATTTAATTCGACATATCATCGATTTAAACTGGTATATGTCGGTTTGAATTGACATATACTGATTTATTTTACTTATCATCGATTCAAATTGGTATATGTCGATTTAAATTGATGATATGTCGAATTAAACTGGTATATGTCGATTTAAATCGGTAGAAGTCGATTCCCCACGATTTGAGACTGATGGCCAGCCATAATGCCTGTGGTTGTTAATGGCGAACGGCCATTCCACAGTCAAAATATAACCAGGCCTTAATGCCTGCATGATTGGTGCACAAATCATGATATTCTTTTACCACGTTTGGTTAGTTGTAAGTCTCATTCGCAAAAGTCAAGCAACATTATAGTCAGTTGTATGCTTGAGCAAAGTTGTTAGTGTATGAACAAAGTTATTATAGGGCCTAGTTCTTTTCGTTTTGTGTACCCAATTGTCATAACAATTTTTTTTATAGTATTTTCAGTTTAGGTGTGCCATATTTACTACATGCCAAACCTCACTTCAGAAGAAAACTTCATAAACATCTAGACCCCAATAGTGGCCATGCAATATGTACAATAATGGGAATATTCCATTTCAAACACTAATATAGAGTTGTAAGTCAAGTTTAGTGGCACAATTCTGCAGCCCATATATGTTTTGGGGGGTTGGGGCAGAAAACATGATATCTCCTTGATCGTTGAATTTTCTTATCTCTTTGAAGTGCTCATCTTGGCATAGATAAACCAGACAACAGAATATGTCTAGATTCTGTTGGAACACTATCAACGTTGATGTAACAAGGTATGTTCAACAGGATGTCAAAGCGTCATTGTCCTGTAGACCTACGAAGAAGTCTCCATAGCATTCCTGTAACGGGATTATGAAAACAAGTGAAAATCTGGCATATTTAGGGCCAATACAGCATACATGCCACACTTTGACATGTCCGCTAGAAAATAGGTGGCGCTCTCCGCTTTTCTCCTTATTGTCTGCTCTTATAGTCCGCTACTAATGTCCGCTACTAATGTCCGCTACCTTCAAGCAGATGTCTGAGACAGTTTCATGCAGTGACCTCTAAGAGGTCAGTGGTTTCATGTCGCTAGCACTATATCCATGGATAATTCACACTGATCTGTAGTGTACAGATCAGTGATAATTCACCTTCGAAGGCGAAATATTGCATAGAGTATAGGTGAACTGGGATCCGCGACACTGTGGTGAATGATACTGAAAGCAAATGACGCAAAATAGGGTTGGTTCCTGTAGTTGAAATAAATATAACCTAAGGGAGGTTATCAGCTCCCATTCACGACAGCACGCAACCTTCGTTTGCGTTTGCAAATACCGAACGGTAGGCTTAGTATTGTTTTCAAGATAGATTTCACAGGTGCCGATCGAGGCCTAGGGCCTAAGTTAGGGTGGCCTAGACTAGGATATAGAGTTCGATCAGGCCTTATTTCACTCAGTGCAAGTGCAACTAGGCCAGACGAAGCCGTCAGTCTTCAGGGTTTGAATACGCTAGGCTAGACCAGCCGCTCCAAGGCATGGGCTATCTCAGCCGTTCTGGATTAATTTTTTATGAGGATTAGGCTAGAGAATATTTTTTAATGGAAGCAGAGAGAACCAAAAGAAGAAACTGCAGAATACCCGGCAACTCACAATCACATACAGGGCTTTTCAAGAGGGATTCAAGAGTTCCAGGGTATTCTGCAATTAAGCAGAGCAAAATCATACCAGGGTAGGCTGGTATATGGTACTCAAGCTTAGGGCCTCAGAAATTAAAAGGGTTTGCATACAGTCAACCTGCCAGATTAGGTAACATTGTAGGTTGATTTGTTTTGAAGGGCCAGATTAAACTTTCAACAGGGCAGGGCTAGCCCTTGAACCATATTTTGAGAACCTCTGTATAATATGTTTGTAGTGTGTCTAGCCTACTGTAACAATGAGTTGATCAGGCCTAGGCCTCGCCCATGTGTGTAAACTTCTGTAGCCCTAATACAATTAACAGTTTTAATAGTGATGAGCATCCTTTTATATCCTACTGCATGTCTTGAGCCCTTTGACTTGAGCCTACTGTATGCTCATTTTTTCTTCCTCCACAGATATTAACCTTCTTGATGATGCACTTGTGGAATAAATAATCATTAGAAAAAGGATGATTCAAGATACATATTCATTCATCATGCATCGAAATGGGTTGAACAAGTTACTGGTCGCAATTCTTGTTATTCTAGTGTTCTTTTCCTTTCAAATCACTCGTTATTTCATGCAGAGTACACCATCTTTATCCTCTAAGGATATGGATCGAATTGCTGAATTAGAAAATGTGATCACCAAGTTACAAGAACAAGTTTTAATGGCTGAAAGGAAGGAACAAGCTCTGAGAACTGCGATTGACATTTTTGAAGCCAAATCGAAAAAGAAACCGCTGCTGGATAGTTTGAACGAATCTTTACGAGAGGAACACGAGCCAGGATGGACAGAATTATTAGATTGTAGAGCCATCGATAGCATTAAAATTACCAAAAATATAGCAGAAGGACACACAAAAACAGTACAGGAGGGTGAGGTAATGGGTAAAAGAGTGGCAGTTAAAAGTGCCAGCATCAAAGGGAAGGATGTGAAGAGGTGCTTGGAAGACGGCTTGCACAAAAAAGATGGTGAATGTTACTTATTAGCAAACTACAAAGTACTGAAGGAGATTATGGTCCTTAGACAGTTGAATCACAGAAACATTGCTAACCTCTTGGGGATGTGTGTCAGGAGTGAAAACAGCAGCCCAGCCATTACAGAGAGGGGTGTTACCTTGGTGGTCGAGATTGGCGAGCCAGTGCAGCTGCACAAATTGATGGAAATGGATTGGCCGTCCAGAGTGCAGGTTCCTTAATCAGTTCATTATATTTATGTAATTCTTTGATATTATATAATAGTATTGTACTTTGTTTTGGTTTGTGTTTTGTGAACTGCTAGAGTCATTCAAGTAATGCTGACATAGTTCAGAATCCAAATGCTATGATTTACAAGAGATCTGTGCAATATAGTTTGACCAGTGAATGACAGTGGTAGCAACAGTCACCCTTGCTCTGTTCAAAGAAAGTTAGCTCTAGGCAGTAAATGTGATATGCAAATTTGTGGGCCTTGGCAAAGGTGTTGCAAAGAACAGAAGCAGTACATTTGTAGCAATTGTATGTTGATATATTTAATTCAAATGCTCCCTAAATTTGTGTGCAACTGCACTGATACAGTAAACGCTCTAGTTGCTTTGTTCAAATGCAAAATTGTGTAATTAATGTAATAGAATGTTTTAATCCATACAGCCGTCACAAAAAGCAAGTAGAATTGAAACAGTCAAAGGAGGAAACATTAATTTTGTGTCTTTCATGAAATAATTCTCCGTCGACTGGAATGGAACAGCAAACTTTTAACGCATGTGTGATCCTTTATAGGTTTAAATACTTTGTGCATTCATCTCTTTTAAAAGATCTTTCATGTATTTCTGATTTATCTACTCTTATTCAATCTTATCATTGTTTTTAGAGCAAGCTGTTCTAAATCAGGACAATCCTTGTACAAATCTATATCATTCTGGCGTTATATGATCAAAGTTTTATTGAATCTGGTATTTGCATAAACTAAACCATTGAGACAAATCACATTGGTTGTCATTACCAGCAATCAATAAAAGAGCATCCATGCTCTTAGCATGGCAACATTACATATGGTATACCACCATACCAAATTACTGAATACTGTCCGGTCTGCATGCAAACCTCCTAACTAGAGTTGGTAATCAAACAATTAGTCTATGTACGTACAAGCAATTTTGTATCTACAGTAATTAGTCTATGTACGTACAAGCAATTCTGTATCTACAGTAATTAGTCTATGTACGTACAAGCAATTCTGTATCTACAGTAATTAGTCTATGTACGTACAAGCAATTCTGTATCTGCAGTAATTAGTCTATGTACGTTCAAGCAATTCTGTATCTGCAGTAATTAGTCTATGTACGTACAAGCAATTCTGTATCTGCAGTGACTTTGTAAAATAGTGCAGCTTTTATTGTGAAGACTACATCAGCTTTCCGCAATGTTTGGTAATATTGATATGTTCCATGTCCAACAGATCTGTATACAGCTCGCTGCTCTGTTGGAGTATTTGGCGGAGTCTTCCATGGGCAGCGTAGCCCTGCCCGATGTACGGGATGAACAGTTTGTCATGATCGACAACACCATCAAACTAACAGACGTGGATGACATCTTTGCAACAGAACCAAACTGCGACAATAGCATGAAATGTCTCTTGGACGGAAAGGAAACAGGCAAGTCGTTCAAATTCTGATCGTTTCAATTCAATGTTAGGTTATGGAGCCTTTGATTCATTCGTATGGTGACCAAGCCCTACTGTAGGTAGCATGTGACATGACATTCTGTGTGGCCGACAAATTGTGATATTGTTTGAACATAACAGCATTTCAGTAGTGTCACAAGTGAAGCTTGTGAGAAACGAAGTGTAGTTATTAATGTTATGTTAACAACAAATGCAACATGTGGCTTGGAAAGGTATTTGAATTGAGGTGTATATACTCAAGAGATACTGTAGGTTACCCTCGTATCAAGGAAATTTTGTGGGAGCTGAAGTTAATTGCATCAA
>JAIPMN010009204.1:0-16520 GCA_020650975.1 Apostichopus californicus | reverse complement strand
CCCCCCCCCCCCCCCCCCCCCCCCCCCCCCCCCCCCCCCCCCCCGACTCTATCATTATCTGCCCCACTATTTCTTACGTGACTTAGACCTGACCCTAACATGCTTCCCATTGCCCCTCACGCAACCTTATCTCAACCTAAACATGAAACCTCCACATTACCCACTCACATGACATAAACCCAACACTAGTATGTTCCTCAATACTTCACACATAACCTTAACCCATCCCTTGCCTCTACCTCAAACATGAAAATTCATTCAGCTGGGTTGCAATCCAATTATTGAATAACTACAATCTATGATTATTCTTTAGAACAGTGGTCCCCAAACGCTTAATCCCATGACTGAGGATGTTCTATGGGGGCTAAACCACAAACCACTGATGATGAGAATGTATGAACTAGGTTTAACTATGGGCCTGATGAGAAAAATAAATAATAAATGGATCTCCCTCAGCAAGCTTTGAAGACTGTAGCTCAATTTTCCAACCTTCAACTCACCCAAAAAATTATCACAACCCACCAAAAATCATCACTACCCACCAAAAAATCATCACAACCACCAAAAAAAATCATCACAACCCACCAAAAATCATCACAACCCACCAAAAATCATCACAACACACCAAAAAATCATCACAACCCACCAAAAATCATCACAACCCACCAAAAATCATCACAACACACCAAAAAATCATCACAACACACCAAAAATCATCACAACCCACCAAAAATCATCACAACACACCAAAAAATCATCACAACACACCAAAAATCATCACAACACACCAAAAATCATCACAACACACCAAAATCATCACAACCCACCAAAAATCATCACAACACACCAAAAAATCATCACAACACACCAAAAATCATCACAACCCACCAAATATCATCACAACACACCAAAAGATTATCACAACACACCAAAAGATTATCACAACACACCAAAAATCATCACAACCCACCAAATATCATCACAACCCACCAAATATCATCACAACACACCAAATATCATCACAACACACCAAAAGATTATCACAACACACCAAAAGATTATCACAACCCGCCTTGTTAACTGTCGCTTAGAACAGGTAATTTGATTTATATTGGTGACTTTAAATGATAAACAAAGGTCAAACTTTGTCTCTGACATCTCTGAATGTATTGAAAGTATAACTACTTACATGAGGTACATATCCATTACTCTTGATGGGTTGGCTATAGAATGGTTTGTTGCCAAGTCTGTTGGTCGGTGGAACTGATGATGAATCTACGATGTCCGATGATTTAGACGAACTACAATGAATGATATGAATAATACCGTAGATTTACAAAAACTCTGGAAAACTAATAGCAAACTTGCTTAGAAAATTCACAGCAAAGTGTTAATGACTGAAGAAACTATTAAGGAACTAACAAATGGGAGTAGAATAAATGAGATAAAAAGGCGACCAAGATTCTACTTTAATAAGAGATTCACATGACAACTAATAATATGTTTTAGATAGTAAAAGTCCTAACTGGTGCTTAGTAACAGTGCTAACTGGTGCTGTAAAAATTGGGAAAAAATCTGCTTTTGTTTAAATAAGAAAATTTTCCAACAGTGCTTCCAACCAAATTCACTCATTCTGCATCATTGCAGATATTACATCTGAAAAGCATTGGACTTTCTCAGGTTTTGACAGAATGACTTCTGGTGTCTTGACTGCATTCAGTCTCACTCACACATTTTGAATGGCACAAGACAATTACACCACAAGTTGCAATTAAGAACAGGTATCCATGAAAAGCATTTACATTTAGATACTGAAATATCTAAAATTTCAGTGTATTGAACGCTTCAACTTCTATTGAGCCCTTGTGAGGAAATTTTACATTCAAGTGGAATCGGTAATTACTCATTAATAATCACTTTCATGGAAAATTTTGAGTGGTGTCTAAATTTGTTCAATAAGTCTCATTTTGAGTGTTATGCAATGGTTTGGAGAAACTGTTGGAAATTGACAAGCAAATGCAGACAGCCTGACCTAATGCATTTGGTCATTCTAAGTAAGATTACAATCTTTCATATTTTCTAATAATGGTAACATTATACTCCTTGTCAGTTTCAAACATTCAAACAAACCTCCTTGCTTCCCTCATCCCCCACCCCCCCTTCCACCAAGAAGACAATTAATAAAGTTTCCTGACCTTTCAAGGCTTTCATCTTCCATCTCTAGGTTATCAAGCATCTGACGTGCCCTAGCCAAGGCGTTCTTGGTTGGACCTGGTCTCAAAACATCGATATCTGTATCAGCAGGTTCCTGTTTGCTGTGACTAGTCACGCTTTCAACCGGAGGCTGCCATGTCCTCACAGGCTGACGTGCTGGAGGGGGTTGACTTTGCACAGGAGGGGGTTGACTTTGTACTGGAGGGGGTTGACTTTTCACTGGAGGGGGTTGACTTTCTTGCTTTGAGGGGAAAGTTCTGTGGAAGTTTGGTTCCTTCACAGCTGTGAAACAGTTTAGACAAAGCAACTTTAGAACTAAGCAACAGAGATGAAGTATTGTTTCTTCCACTTCTCAAATGACATTTTCACAGTTATAGCATTACCATTGGATAAATTGTCTACATCACTATGGAGATAAGTCAAATTGTTGTCTTTGTCTTTAAAGAAGGTTGTCTTTAAGAGGAACACCAGTCAGAATGTTGTCATCAAGAGGAAGACAGGTCACAATGTTTTCTTTAGGGTCGAGATTCGCCATAAAGTTTTATTTAGGAGGGAGATATGCAGTGTTGTCTTCAGGAAAGAGATAAGTCATACTGTAGTGTTGTCTTTTGGAGAGAGACAGTCATCAGGGTGTTGTCTTCGGGAGGGAGATAAGTCACAATGTTGTATTTAGGTGGGACAAAATGCAGTGTTGTCTTGAGGAGAGAGATAGGTCACAGTGTTGTCTTATGGAGAGAGATAGTCATAGGAGTGTTGTCTTGGGGAGGGAGATAAGTCACAATGTTGTATTTAGGTGGGACATATGCAGTGTTGTCTTAAGGAGAGAGATAGGTCACAGTGTTGTCTTATGGTGAAAGACAGTCATCAAGGTTTTTTCTTTGGGAGAGAGATAAGTCACAGTGTTGCCATCAGAAGGAAGACTAACCTTGCAATGACTCTATGCTGTGTATTGACCTTCAATATTGTTGGATGAGAGATATTCCCATTACTCTGTAAGGCTTCTTGTTAGTTTTAGAATATTTCATGAATTTTACAGGCATGGAAACAAAATTCCTTGGATGTGAACGATAACCAAGATAATGTAAACTCCATACCTGTCGTTTCTGGTACTTTTCCGTCTGGGTATCTTCGTACTTTGCAAGTCAGCTTGCCTGTCAGAATGGACTGGCTGAGACACTGGTGGACGTCTTCCTGATTGAAGCGTCTGGTACTCTCCTTGTTGATGCTGAGAATCTGATCACCAACCTTCAGATCACTGAAGTCTGCTACGCTCTCTGTCAAATACAACAACCAGCCAAACTTAAAGATGGCTCCCTCCAATTAAAAATGACACTATACATCTAGAGAGTTCTCTCAACGATATAAAGGGAGGAAAAAAAATGCCAACTTAACGAGTGTAATTATCTCCTGAAAGATAGATCTTTCCCTGTTTTGCTTGACACAATCGTGCCAAGCGGCTGATTATATTGCAATACCAAAAACTATATGACCTTGTGAGACTGCCACCATTCAAGTGCAGGTGAATTGTTCAATGCTATGAATAAAAATGTCCGATAGAATGATAACAAGCCTATATTACCATGATACTTACATACAACCTATGCTAGGCCTAGGTATACCAATGTTGTAGGGATACACTATTAGGCTATATGCAGATGCAGCAGCTGATGTATCAGACAATGTAAACTGAACTCAACTTGATGATGCTTATCTAGCAACTGACTACCTGTAGTTCCTATGGAGACGTCTCTGTGACTGTCCATTGATAGTATCAGATCTTAGTTTTGAATTGACTGAGACATAAATAAATCTCTTTGATTGTTTATTGATAGTATCAAACAAAAGAGATTGTATTTACTGATTCTTGAGAGTTTACCATCTAAAACAATTAAGCAGGTTTGAGTGGCAAAGGCAAGGAGAGGGAAGGCCATTTCATTATTACCTGTTTTAACACTAGACACCACCAATGGTTTCTTCTCATCATATCCACCAGATGTTTGGAATCCAAACCCTTGATGACTTCTCGCTTTCTGAGACATAATTATTACTAAATCTTCAAAGTCATCATCTTCAATATCCTGTAAAAGACATCTCTAGATTAACCAATAGAATATTAAACCTACCAAATATTGATGGAATAGCTCATCGAAATAGAGAAATTATCAAGATTAAGCCTTATGTTCCCATATTTGAATGTGACGATCACATGCATATAGTTTAACTACTTGTCCTTCCATAGGTTTATGGTATTCAGGATGTAAACACTTGCCTCTATGTATATCTCATGTATCAAGCTTTGATTACTTATCCTTCAATGGGTATATGGTATTCAGGATATAACCACTTGTCTATATGTATATATTACATCAAGGTTTAAGTACTTGTTCTTCAATATGGTATGGTATTCAGGATATAACCACTTGTCTATATCTACATATGGTGTATCAAGGTTTAACTACTTGTCCTACAATGGGTACTATATATGGTTTTCAGGGTGCTACCAGTTGCATATATGTATGGTTTAACTACTTGTCCTTTAATATGGTATATGGCATTCAGGATGTAACCACTTGTCTGCAGATATGACACTCTGGCACTCTGTTTCAGTTTCCTGTCTCCTTTTTCCATTCTGTTTACAGCAGTCAATTACTCGTCAAGTGTAGTTGCACTACAGTCAAGAGGTTTACAAATACTCCTCTTCTGATCAGCGGTGTGTAATGTGCACACATAGTACTATTCATCATGTAACTATGCCCTGGTGGTTGGGGGCAAAGTTCACTGATCAATTATTAACCATAAATCTCTCTACTTATGTGGTAGATGTGATTTGGTTCCTTATTTACTGACATTTTGTAAGGTATGAATACTAAATATACAGTAAAGTAGCTAAACAAAAATATGTCTTAGTACCATTATTACCATGAAATGGCCATTGCCAGAAGTAGCATTAAGTCTGACTTCACAGGGCAGATCTTTAAGGAGTTTTTTTTCTGCTTGTCCCTGGGACAACCAGGCCTTACTCTTTGGTTGTCCGAACAGCAACTTTGGCAGCCAAAAAAAATGTACCAACGTAGCAATGACCAATATGTACACTGTAGACGAGATCTGCAAGTTTGGTGAATCGCACACCAGCTTTGGGGATAATACCAATTATATTACATATTTTGGGATATATAGTTACAATGCAATCTGAATTTGGTGTAAACAACTAGTCTTCTGTATGATGACCTCCAGAGCACAGAAATTTGGACATCTCAGCTCACCTTAAAAAATTTGCCCTGGTTAATACCATACTGTATATACGGATTGACCAATGGCAGATAGAGAGCTAGATGATTTCATTCATTTTATTCATCTGTTAATGAAAAAAAGACAAACATATTTATTGATGCAACTATGTTGTTACTTACAGGTTTGACTTTCTCCTCTACTTTGGGCACACTTTCTTGATCCTTGTCCTTCTTAAAAGCTTCGCCGGTGTCAAACGCACGGATCTTGGCAAAGATGCTGGACCTCTTGGGCTTGTAGACTTTTCTCACAGCTTCTTTCGCTTTCTGTTCATCGTCATCAGTCTCCTTCTCATACTGTCTGGCCTTGTGTAACTTATCGTGGAAACTGACAGGTTTTTCAACTGGTTCTGGTTCTGTTCTCCTTGCAGCTGGAGGGGACCTGCTAGCTGGAAGTGATCTAGTCTCTGGGACTGACCTGGTCTCTGGGGCTGACCTGGTCAATGGGACTGACCTGGTCAATGGGACTGACCTGGTCGCTGGGGCTGACCTGGTCGTTGGGGCTGACCAGGTGGCTGGTGGTGGTGCAGCATAGGTACTCCCAGTATTGGTAGCGGTGATAACCTCTGATGCGGGTCTCATAGAGGGTGGTGGTGCTGCGTATGTCGTTCTGGAGTCCGTTGTGGTGAATATCTCTGGTTCAATAAACTTCTGTTCAACCTGAACAAGACAGAAAATGCACTCTGTGAACAAACCATGTCTTTTCTTCTTCTTCTTTTTTACAGCATAATAACTTTTGATCATATTGACCATGACTTGCATTTGACTTGTATTTGTATTGACTTGTATTGACTTGAGTGAAATCATCAGACCAATACTACCATCCACTAGGTTGGATATTGTGTAGACCTAGCTTTTCAAGAAAGATGACGTTACCAGATTTGAATGTCACAAGAATTTTGAGTCTCTCTTTCAAAACTTGTGAAAGGAAGTTATATTTCTATTGTATTTTTATGATCAGTGGCTGAATAAATATCTATCTATCTGCCAGTGCTTGTTAATTAGAGAAGCAAGAGATTAAAACTTATTTAATCCAGTAGTATTTTGTTAAAATTATAAGACTTTTCAACAAATTGTTTGGAAATTCGATCCCTTACACAAGTTGGGACATTTACTTGGCAATAGAAAGCAATAACATCCTTCCAAATTTAGTGACAATTTTCATCAAAGTTTGACAAATTTCAAATGATGAATGAAAATAGTGTCTGTATTGTCATATTTTTTTTTCTGGTTTAAAGGTTACAAAACTGGAACACAGAAATATACAATGATTAGCACACAGCAGCACGTCAAATCAAAAAGATAATAAAGAAGGATTAGTAAAGACAAAAGTTTCCTCCAAACTCCTTAAAAAATGGTAGAAAAGCTACAGGCTGCAATGACACCTTTGCAGTATTTTCTTACCCTATGTAAACCAGTTAAAATGAAACATGTGAACACATCAAATTTGGCCACAGTGTGATGTCCTATTAATTTAGGACATTGATGGGCTAAATGACTTTCCTCTCATTCTTCTGCTCTCTAACAGTCAACTGATTGGCATTTAGTCTTTCAATATGTGAAACTTTCTTGAGTGGTGAGCTTGGAAGACACCTAGGTATTGCACCTTCTCTTTGTCACTTTGAGGAGGAAGGGTGGGAGAAGGGGGAAAGGGGGGGGGGGTCAGCAATACATTATTTAGTAAACAGTTTTTTCTCTCATACCAAATCTTAATTTAGGAATTTGCAGTTATGAAAATCAAAATCTATAGATGATCACTTATTGTCTTGTAAGGCTAAAATGAAGGTCTTGCAAATTGTGTAGTGAACAAGTGTACTGTACATTGATAACATTAAGCCTATACAAAGAATTTCAAATTTAACTGGTTAAATACTCATTTTATGATACATCTAATACTACTTCAACTACTTCAACAGCTTCCACTCCCCTTTGTCTATATATTCTTCCTTGAGATTTGATTTTCTGACAAGCACACTCAAGTCTAACCTTAGTCAGAGTTCTTCTGTAAAACTCTCCTTTTGTTGGGTTAACTGTATTTGACAGAATGCACCTCTTACATTGCACACCTTAACAAAAGGAGAATTAATTTCCAGTTGAATTGTCGCCTGGTTTTTGTTGAATTATATCGCCAAACCCCTTAGAAATGGAATGGAATTAAGCTAAGAGAGACCAGGCTGGCTTAGTAACATCTCCGAGACACAAAAGGCAATGAGATAAGGTTAGGCGCTACTATATATGACAGTGGTAATTAGGACCGTAAATGGTGAGAAGTGCTTGCATGTAAAGGATACAGACAAGTGTGGGTAGAAACACACAATTGAACTAACCTTGAACACAAAGACAGAGTTAGTCTTTGTGTTCGTAGATGACAGTATATATATACAATACTAATACACAGTCTGTAATATGACTGAGGAAGAATGAAGGGGAACGTTTGCTGAAAAACCAAATAGCATGCTACACTAACTTTGTTTGGCTTAAATAATCCCAACATTTTGTTTTTATAGCAACATACTGTGTATATATTCATGTACACCATATCAGTAATACAGGCAAGTAGCAGATTGGAAAATTCTCGAATGTTACTTTATTCCATTCGAAATGAAACATGACTATCTAGAGCTAATGTGATACCTTACTAAGATCATTTTAAAATGGAGTAGCATCAACAAATTTATGAATACCAACTCTAAACTCTGCTTTGCAGGTGTGGGTGGGGGGGGGGGTGGTGGTATAGGAGCGTTAAGATCCCCAAGTGGTTCAAGCAATGAAGTTAAGGTACTTTTGTCTGGCTTTGAGAAAACAACTTGAAAAGTAGTCAAAACTCTTCATACACTGTAAAAAGTGTACAATTGAATGTTGAATGACTGATTAAGATAAGAATGGTCGTGGCTAGAACAGTACACCCGTCAAATAAAAGTTAACATGTCCTGTGTTCAGGCAAATGAGTTTCAGATATATTAATCTTTTTACACAGTAGTAAAGGCTGCATTAATTTCTTACATGCTTTTGATCTTGGTGAAGATACAGCTACATTACACTATAGCAGTATATACATATTTGAACTTCCTGATCTCCTGAGCCGAGCAGGGTAAAGAGATGACAAAAGTCCCTTTTCTTGTTGGTAACATAGGCAAAGAACCACAGCCCCTGATGCAATACTAGCATACATGTTTACTTTGAATGATAAATCACAAAAACGTTGGAATTACCAAAGACTGATTATTTAGAATAGGTAAGTTAAGTTGAAGTGCTTGCTTATTGTTATCGTTTAACCAAACAAGTCAACAAGACTGTTAAGGTATATCATTAACAATAATTTTATTCCCACCTCTCTCCCTCAGTTAAGCAATAAGTTAATCAAACACTGCAGTGTACTTTGTATTATCAAACACTATGTATTATTTATGCTTTTCTGCAATTACCATTCCTCTCAGACACAACATATATCTTCCTGCACATATATGTATAAATGCACGTATATTAACAAGCATGTACCCTAGGTTAGCTTCTAGCCAATTCTGTTGGGTTTATATTTCTTCACAATAACATAGGCAACAACATTTCAAGTGCTTGCCACTAACCCGAAGAGAAATTAAAATTTGAGTTAAAAATTAAGTTGAAGTTAATCAAAGTTATTATGTCAAATTTTCTTACTGAGTATTTTGCTAATATACTCACTCTGGGAGAGGACAGTAGTTATTTATTTTCTGGTTGCTATGCCTTGCTAATGTCAGAATATCGTACTCTGGTACCACAGAAATAAGTTAGTGTTCATAATTACATTTAGCATGTAGGAATGACATAGGCTACCAGTTTGTTCACCATTTCTTGGCAAGAGTGATTTTACTGTTGAGTTTGTTATTATACCAAAGAGTATAAGGTGAGGAAGCTTAAGGTGCCAACAGGGGGGAGAGAGGGGTTGGGGGGGGGAGGAGAAATGTCACTACAGAAACTTCATGAACATTCAGTTCACTGTAATCAATATAAGTGACAAGACCGTCAGTGCTTCCAGTAATAAGTTCAATTTGTCTTTACTTTTTGGCCAATTGTTAAAGAAAGAAATTACTTTTTCATTTTAACCCTGAGGTTCACAGCAAATGCTTACAGCAATATTTTGAAGCCCTTCCATATTCGATGTTAGTAATAAATCCATGAATATTTGTTAGTCTGTTGCACAGTGATATGAAGACTACTAATAACTCCGGATCACACTTCCTCAGTACCGCATGCTCCAGTATATCATGTCTAAGCCTTTTAGTAATCTTTCATGACAGATAGTATGTAATTGACTCTCCAAGGAAATAATTTCAAGAGTTGCAAATATAAGAGGGCCATTTTCTGTACATTCTATCTGATATCTGCCAGCAATTTCAGAGAGCGGACGCCAGACAGGAGGAGAGGGGTTGAATATATAATTCAATGATGAATGGGTTAGGAATGAGTTTGACAGGGGCACATAAAAAGAATGGTGAGTATATTGGTGATATATAGATGTGCTATTATTATTAGTAAAAATAATGGTGTTTCACTTGAAAGGCGATATATCATACCTCAACTCAGTGAAATCACATTTAAGAGCAAGAATGATTCTCTGCATATAATGACACACAGAAATTCACCTGAAGTTGTAGAACAACATGTGAAACACCATTACTAAGATGGTATTTAAAAAAAAATTGAAACGTTAGTATCCTTTAAAACCACATGAAATGATGAGTGTGTATATCGCACATGATCAAGATATTAGAGTTTTGAATGTTGTTCTACTGTAAATATGAGAATTTTACTCTTGGGAAATGGATGTGCAGAATGGCCCCTGCAGATGTCAGTAATAACGTGTGAAACACAACAGCAAAGCTAACGTGCATAGTGAATACTAACGCTATTGCTGCGATCACGCAGGCTACCGCTCCTGGATCTCGGTTTGGGCTTCACCGGAGGGGGCACCCTTTTAACCGATTCATCTCGTGTGGGATTATCGGTTGGAAGTGTGTTGGATCTCTGTCTAAGCTGGATGGGAGTATTGTCAGGGAAAATGAAGGGGTCAAGACGAAGTCAGTTAAAATGAAACTTTGTTAAACTGATGAAAAGAACGTCCGGCATCTACATGTACCGGGGACCTCTTGGCATATCGTAAGAACTTCTATTGAAGACATCACTGACAAACTGAGAACATTGACTAACCAGAAATAATATGCATCAAATTAGTCACAGGTGTAGTACAGCTCACCCCAACAAGGATATCAATTGGTACATGAAGATACTTTAATTCGATAATGTAAGGTTAGAAAACTTCTAACATAAATGAGTTGTTTCAAACTTCCTGTACCTCATAGGACAACATTTCTCCACTCATATAACAACACATGCAGTAACCATTCTTTAATATGCTAGGATCAAATTATTTATTTACCATAAACTTTTTTCAACCTCTATGATAAAACTGTCACTATTACACATTCTTTAAACAGATAAACATTAACTTAGTGGTTTCCTTTATATTAACAACTGATGCAATTTTTTGCTCTTCACTTGATTTAATATAGAAGTTTATAATCATTGTCATATTTTCTAATAAAACCATTTTGAAATTGAAATGCTTTATTTCCATTTCATACATACAAAGTTAACTTAAATGAGGTATACATTATGTTATTACATATTTACAGCACATGCAAAGTGGGCGTGGCCATTCAGTAATTTATGCTGTTTCAACAAAGAAATAAAAATGAGGTTGCATTACAAATTCTTTATCCACATGAATTTCCAGAACTTGGAACCTTTAAAATCTTACTCAGAGAACAAAACAGCTGAGCATGTGTAGGCCTTGATCAATACAACTTTTGACATGTTTCTACAGAAGTTATTAATTCTGTGGGTATGTTTTGAATGTTGCTGGTTAAAGTCTCCTACCTCTTTTCGTCGATCTGGGACTGCTTTTTCTACTCCTCTCGGCCACTCCAACCTTGGCTTTGTCCTCTCCTCCATTGGAGGAGACGGGGACTGACTCTCTTCTTGCTCGTTGTCTGAATCCAGATTAGTCGATGGCAAGTCTGCCAGTATGTTAGTGATTTCACCGGCACCTAGCTCTTCAACCTTTACGGCGCCACTTTGTAGAAATTTTTCTCGTCTCTGCCTGAATAATACGGTCGATCAAAAAAAGGATGTTTTTAACATGACAACCCGACACATAATTGTTTTTTTTCCCTTCCTTTTAAGTTGTTGTAGAAGAAATTAAAATCATCATTAATCCAACTCCCAATATCTGTTAGCAGCAGATGCAGTATATCTATCCAAGGAAGGCACAACAAAAAGAAACATTGCACGTCATCTTTGTAATTCCTGTTTTCACTGCTATCATAAATATAAACAGACGCATCAGGAGACAGGCTGAGCACTGGGGATAATTATGTCACCAGACCCATCCTTCTGCATTCTTCATAGATCGCAGCCCATTCATAACTTCATGGGCAGCCAAATGAAACTTGTGCCCCAGGGGTAAAGCCTGGTGCCCCAGGGGTAAAGCCCTGTGCCCGGGGGTTCTCTCCTTACTGTACTCCCTCCTCCCGTGATGGTCATTTGTATTCTCTTTGTATGAAATGCAGCAATGTAATTGTTCAATATAAGGTTCCGTACTGTACGTGCATGGTTTGTGGACACTCGGAACACATTGCACAAAATCCCAATGAAATTTAGTGTTACTGTTGCCATCATATCACCAGCATTATTTGAGGATAATAAATATATCTCCCCGATAAGGTTAGCCAAAACTGGCTCAAAACTTTATAAAATATTTTATTTGTTTAATCCCACAGTGAACAAACAAGGCCTCAAACAGATTTACATGTCTTACAAAAAGTGCACCAAAGGGCAATTTGCTAGCACAATAAGCTGCGCATAATAGCTGAGAGTTTCCGCTGGAATGTATTGCCATTGTCCACGGCATTAAACAGACTCATCAAACTTTAAGGGATGTGCAAACAGACGAACAATACAGGGCTATTTATTTTCCTAGAAGAAAGAGCCAGTCATTGTTTGGGAAAACACCAGTCAGACTCATTGATATAGAACAAAACTGTTCAGTTGGTTTCCCACACAGGGGGATTGTCTGTCTTGTACTGACACCCATCAAACAAAAAATTATAATAATACATACTTCAGTATTAGAAATCTGTGTGGCAAAAAGAAATAGGCTTGACTTATAGTCATAACATCATTGCAAGGTGGAGACCTAGTGTGCTGCCACACACTATTCTTGAAACGACACATTGTCTAGATTTAAGTGAACAAAGGGGGCAACAAGTTTAAAATGCAGTCAACAATGTTAATACAGTAACACTGTATCCTGTTTATGGTTGCAAAAGGACCTGTATGACATCAGGTGGACAAAGAGAGTTCATGGAATGAATGAATAAAACAATCTGCTACAAAAAAAACAAACAAAAAAGGATCAGAAATCAAGAAACTGATAGAACAAATAGGCCTACAGCAGTTTGTTTGAAGGCTTGCCAGTACAACATAGAGTGTGTATGATATTTGTGATTATTCCTGTACAATTGACTGTTGAGTGGGGCAGGTGGATTTAGTATGTCTGGTTTGTGAATTCACAGATGGAAAGTTTGATTCTTTCCTTTCCTACGTTTTATACAAATTCATTTGGACACCTGTGCAGCAGAACTGCCTAGCAGGATTGCCTTCACCTTCATCAGTACCTCAGAAAGTGGTCACATATTGCGGGGCAAATTTTTAATGGTAGTCCGGTAGTCCAAGACGACCAAACTTCTTTTCGTAACCACCACAAACTGTGGAGGTTGTCCTGAGGGCGATTTGTTGTTTACATCATATTTAAATTGTACTATAACTAAATACCCCCAAATATGTAAAATGATAAATTGCTTTCACACCCAGCTGGTGTTCTGTTCACCAATGAACATACACATCTCTGCTAATGTGTACATCCTACAGTGACAAAATTGTCATTGTTATTTTGCTACATTCGTCCCGACAAACCAAATTTGCTGTTCCGACAACCAAAACGTAAGGCTTGGTTGTCCAAGGGACAACTTTCACAGATCCTTGAAAAATTTGCCCTGTAGTGGAACACTATGTCAGCAGTCAAGTAGAGTCTAATAGCAGAAAACAGGAGAAAAAACCTTACATGCCTACCTTGTACAGTAATAATTGAAAGCAAGGTTGCATCAGAGATTATCACACTGGAGTAGTTACAAATGAAGCTTACTGTAGTAAGCTATTCACTATATAGCTAACTTATCAAAACTGTGCAGGACCAAATTATGTACTTAAAATAAACAACATAAAAAAAACATTTCTTTGACAATCAAAGATAGTCAGATATCTACTTTCTCATAAATTGGAAAGCTTCTGACCCATCTGCAATGGGATGCCTAGATCTCCCCCCCCCCCCCATTTTCAAAGGTTCACAAATTCCTGAGTAGCAGAATGGATTTTTCATGCTGCCAGGGCCTTAAAACAAACCAGATCTATATGGTTGCATAATAAAGCAAGCTTTTGTATATAGACAATTTATTTCACAAAAATACACCCATTCCCCCAGACGGCATTCAATAAAATGGTCTACGTCTTCAGTGTGGGTGTTCTAGTAACATTCCTGGTACAACCGGAAGAATGCCTTTCAAGTACTTCCCTCTTTTGCAGTATTTGATGTTAAATGTTCGCACTGGAGAATCTGAATACAGCGCAACAAATTCCTTGGAATGCAAACTCACTTTTCCTCGACAATTTCTCTGAAAGTTTTACTCTTTCGTTTCCTTAGTTTATCCTGACTTTCTTCCACCTCGTCCCGTTCTGCCTTTCTGACTCTCTCAGTTGACGTGGCCTTTATCCTTTTCATCTTCCAGGAGCTAAAGCTCTGCACGAAATCGAGTATGTAGAAAAAAAAATGCACAAATGAAAATTTATTGCTCAACTCACCTCTTTGTAACATTTATCACTGCTCACGGCTTATTTCAAACCTGCCGACAAAAGGATGCTCCACTCGGCATTTGCTTCACGACTCAAGAAGAGGACATCTACAGTAAAATCTAAAACCATATTCCCAATTAACAAAGGTATTCCATTCCTTAAAAATGTCACTTTCTAGAAGACATGTCCCGATGACTTGAGATGACACTGTAGTTTCCCTTGGCTTGTTCTTTTGCAATCTTTAACCGTCAACTTTTTAACAGGTTTGCATTATAGAGGTTACGATCACTTTGAAATTTCTTTCTGAACTAATTAAAATAAATAAAGAGTCTAATACTGAACTAATTAAACATTAAGCTAAGAAAGAGAGTACTTTGTCTTGAACTTTACTCTCCCTAAAATACCAACACAGCCACTCCTGAGAGACATAAATTCTGAATTCTTTCTACATACAGTATTCTTGCTAAGTGACTGAGTTGTGATATTTCTCAACAAATCTTGCAGTGTTGAACAAAGCTATTTAGCAATGACACTGTCTTTATCACCTCCAAGAAAGAAAGAACCTTGAAATTGAATCCAAATAGTTTTGACTGTCAATACACACACCACGAAAATCTGCTGTTCAGTTAACTGTGACATGATTCATTGAGAAATGATCAGCCATGACCCAAGATACTGCCGGTATTAACTGCTTTAATGCTGCCTTAATAGCGACTTTTCATAAACATTTAAGCCTTTGCCACCAAGCCAAGTAAAGATCTTGTACAGTACCTTCCTAAACGACTGTCATATGTGAAAAGGCGTCACAAACATGGAAGAGGAGGGGAGTGGAAAAGTGGGAGTTGGATTGAATCTCCAGATGGAGAAAGTGCTCGTCATACTACCCTTTTCAAAAGTTGCAAAATGAAAGGAGACCACCTTAGGCGTTAATGACCCAAAACATTTTACAAAAGAAGGTGAACAGGCCAATATGCCATTTTAAAGATGGCAGTTTTACTCTGACAGGGTCATAGTGGGAATGACCCATATATGTACATGCAGCGCCCTTGTTAGACTGGTCGACATAATTGAAATGTGATGTCTTGCTGATGTGTATTGTAGAATAGATCGGCTTTCTAAGATTTGTGCTTTCAACTATGACATGATTCAGTCCCGTCATAGAGGACGCACTTGTGACATTTACAATGGTAACAACTTCCTGATTTAAATATTACAATGTGTAATGATATAAGTCACCACTTGGTCACACCCATACAATATATCAATATCACAACCTTCATTGGACAGCCTAACCATAAACAACCACATTAAATAAGATACTATAGTGTAACTGTTTATAATCACTCCCACACATGTTTCTCTTTCTAGTTAACTGTTTGATCTACAAAGTGCCTGAGTACTACTGTACTATAGGTATTATTAACCTTGGATAAAAAGTTGTATTTTTGCCACTTTTTTTAATTGAGCACACTATAATCTGGGCTGAATAGAGTTTGATACTTACATAGATCTAAGAGCCTTATGGACTAACCTCTCCTACTGTACTTTAATAGTAATTTAGGGTTGACCAAATCATATATGATACCTCATCTTGTAATTTATGTAACATGGAGGAAATTAAACATTTCAAAAGGCAACAATCACCCACATTATTTGGGCTTGCACACATAGCAATTTGTGTGGGTGTGCACCTACTGTAAGTACTACCATATAAAGATGATGAGCAATATGACATGGCTAGCAGTATTTAAACAATCATACACACCCACAGCAAAGAACTGTACTATCACTGACTGTGCACAGTTTACTTCAATCAATATATATACTCTAAACACACCCACACCAACAATGCTGGTTAACTTCTTATTCAACAAATGAATCAAAACAAGATGTCATAGGTCTGAACAATATCTGCACCTTCAAAGTTTTCACAGGAATCAAGATTCACTGAATGGTATAGCAGACTATCTGGGAGACTGCCAGCATTTAAACAGCTCCCATGTGCACAGTTAAACTTGAACTAAGGGGTTACAAAAATCAGTGTAGGAATATCTCCTATTACACAAGGGCACT
>JAIPMN010009203.1:0-20763 GCA_020650975.1 Apostichopus californicus | reverse complement strand
TTCAAATTTAGCCTCAATATGTGTCATGTTAGTAAAGAAATGTACATCAATGCTTCGAATTTAGTCTCAATAAGTGTCATGTTAGTAAAGAAATGTACATCAATGCTTCGAATTTAGTCTCAATAAGTGTCATGTTAGTAAAGAAATGTACATCAATGCTTCGAATTTAGTCTCAATATGTGTTAAGATGTGTTAGATCGTAGTTCTAATCATGAACTTTAAGACTGGTATCATGAGATGATTACGGTAAAGATGATGCTGTGAATCAGGCACACATACATTCAGTACAATCAGGCACACATACAGTACGAATAAAACTAATGCATATTCTCTTATGGTATACACGAATCCCTTTAGTTTTTTCTCGTTTAGTAATGCTGATAAATGTGTTCTTTTTTACAGATTTGGACCTGTGATGCAAAGCAGGTTAATATCAACCTTACAATTAGTGACAAGCATGGCAAGGTGTATAGTGATGGTGGGTTATCATAAATGTATCAAAGTTGGCTCTCAGTGGTAGCGGGAACTTAATACGTTTTCTTTTCAAATTCCAATTGTTATGACTGCTTTGATCATGAGTGATATTGACTTACTTTACTTAATTAATCTTCAGTATTTATACCAAATATACCCCATCGTTCTCAAATATCCACGCTTATTAACTTTAAGGACATAAACATGCAGACGTCACTCTTACGGCATATTATGGACTGCAAAAGGGGAATCGCTCAGTTTTGTGCGATGTCATTTTGGTTTCGATGATAATCGTAACCTTTGTAGTCATGCAGGCGGATATGTGTATGTGTGCGTGTGTGAAGAAGGGAAGCTTGGACCAATCTCATATTTACTATGTAGTTGTGACACGTAAAGTAAAAGAAGCCTGTTGTTTTATGTGGAGGTCAAAGGTGTTTTGGATTCATCAGGGGTCCAATTGTGGAAAACTTGTTTTATAATCTACCGTATCTCCCATCAACCAGCCTATTAGATAACATGTGCATTACGCCTCATAAGAATAGGAGAAACTGTTGGCAATCGGAAATTAGCTTAAGGGCATCCGTAGATAAAAATCTCAGAAATCTCCATTGACTTAAGTGTTTCGGTAACTTTTGGAGTTGCCGTGTGCGTCGCTGTATACATGCCTGCATGTGCACAATGTGTGTAATGAACGTTGTACTGTTTGTACATACGTTGCTATTGGAATGGGAATCTTCGGTATTATATCTTTGCTTCCATTGTTGAAGTTTTCCGTCGTATTTCGCAATTGTCGAGATTCAGTGCCAAATAAAAACTTCAGGTTTGGATGTAGTAACATTGGGGAAATGACCAGGCGCCGTTTACGATAATTAACTGTCGCCTAGTTAGATGTAAAATCTTGGGGACCAGGGGGTAAACATTGCCCGGCGCCTGCTTAATGTACGGCGTGTAGGTGTATACCACATTGAGTACAGGCCAATCAATTAAGATTGGTACATGTCAATCTTTATGCTGAATACAAGAAATGTTTCCATCAGTCATCAGCTGCCAATGTGAATATTGTTTGTCATATCTCAATGATTTTTGCTGCACTATTTAGATTGAAGTATGTTGTGCACCCTGGCTATACCCTTCAGCCTAGTGTGTCACATTCATGTAAGATTATTCTTGTAGCATCATCGCAACCACACTGCAGTTTTGCTGTCTGCATGGTTAAGCTTTTCGAATCTTATATGTCCAACTTCTATAACCCTGATAATGGCGGAGATCTCACTTGTGGGCTTGGTGCTTCAATTTTCAATAACATCTCTATCAACTTCATGTTGACAGGTGGGTTTATATTTTCTTATATTTAACTTTATTTTGTCTATGCTTCCATATTATTACTGTTATTAATGTCTGTTATTAATGTTTTTTTCCTATTGAAAGTGTAGTTAGCACAATTTGAAAGGCTAATATATAGACAAATGTTTATTGATATTACACATGAGAATACATCGATCACACTGTTTATGTCAACAACTAACTGAAGTCAATAAATCAATTACTAATATCATTAAAATATATAGCTGCATGAAGTCAGCAATTTCGATAAAGCTACGAGAGTTATGCCTTCAACTGCACTATTAGTTCTGTGTGCAGACTAATCTACTGAAAAGGACAATTTTCCCATTATTCTTTTAAGAGAACTTTGGCTGCCTTAACTGGTCTTCAGATAGTAGCAAGGTTCTTTACATAGCAGAAAAAAAGCGACCGAAAACTGTTCCTTATTTTGAGCGTCAGTCATCTCCGCCAACCACAGAAAATGAGCAGAGTAATTCTAAAGTAGGTAGTATTCTTTTCTTTGAAAACGTAAAGTATATTTATACAGACACAGATTGAAAAATTAAGTTGTCTACTATTGCAAAAGTAGTGTATTTTTTTGTCGTATTTTAAGATTAAATTGAAAAATTTGTATGGACTAATGACTCCTGACCGATATATTTGTAGTTTTATATATTAATATCTACAGCCTGAAGACAAATACCTCTTCCGTGACGACTGGGGAGAAAGATATGAGGATTTATGTTATTCCGTCATCTGTATCTTCGATGTAATCCAGGAAACCATTTGTGTGGTTGATGAAGTGCCAGCTGAACTTTCTCCTGCCCAGGTACTATTTATTATTATTGTAGTAAAGAGAAGGCACAGTAACCTTTGCAATCGTGCTGGCATGTGTGCGTGTATGTGTGCGTGAATTTGTGTATGTATGTGACGGCCAGCTTTTTATCCATTCATGCATACTGATGAGTGGGCGGGACTTAACCTAAACTTCTTAGAATAGCAATATCTCTTCAACCGTATGTCCGATTTACTTCATACTTTCTATGGTGATGTCAGTTGATAATATGTACGTGATCATATAATCAAAAAATACATTCTCATTATTATTAATGCATGGGCGTGGCTGGAGTGTTATCACAGTGAAAAGCTTGTAACCACTGACGATATCTCAATACCAACAAGTTGAATCAATGTCATATTAGGTAGGTAAATGCCTCAGGATATGTAGATGTGCCCGCTCGTTTGTGGTTTTCAACTATGAATATTAATGAGTGGGCCGTGCTTATCATGAAATTCTTAAAATGTCAATACCTCTTCAACCGTATGTCCGATTTAGTTCATACTTGATACGGTGATGTTACTACGTAATAGGTATATGCTCTTTGCAGCTACTTTTACCTCATTAATATTCATGAGTTGGTGGGGCTTAATGAAAAATAGTAAAAACAGCTTGTAAACACGATACCTCATCTACCGCAAGTTGAATCAATGTCATACTTATAGATAAATGCCACATGATTGAAATTGGTAGAGGTCAAAAGAGGTCGACGAGTGTTAAAGTCTGAAAACCTTGTAAATATGATAATTCCAAATTTAAAGCTAAAATAAAACTGTAAATTTTCCACGGGTACGATTTTCTTTTGCTGAACATAGTTTGTAACATAGTTGCCCCCCCCCCCCCCAATTGCAGAAGAACAGATTAGAGGTATGTCATTGATACGTTCTTATCTTTAATATAGAGAACTTAAACTCCACCAACAAGGCTGCTGGCACATGTGGTCCTTAAGAATTCAGTTAAGAAGCTGTCAACAATTTGTTTTCTTTACAGGCAATATGGGGGCCTGATAATTTAGGAATAATATTCTGTGGAATATACCACGAACCTTACAAACTTGGAATTCTCTGGAGTGCGGATAGAAGGTACCGTTAATTATTTATTGATAATGATGATGATGATGATGACGATGACGACGACGACGACGACGACGATGACGATGATGATGACGACGACGATGACGATGATGATGACGATGATGATGATGATGATCAGGCAGTTATCTTAAGACGCTTAGGCGATCACGACAAGGGCGAATGGAATACAACATATAGTGTGGCTCCAATTCAACAATTTAACTCAGATTTGGGTTTTTTTTTTAATTCAGAAAGTCATTTCAGATGGGAAAACCGTAGATTGATCTTGAATGAAAGACCCACCTTATTATGACCGGGCATGGGATCCCTCCCGATATCTAAGCCTCATTGCTTAAAATGCCACCGCCTTTATCCACTCGGCCACAGCACCGGTATGATGATGATAGTAATGTTGTTGTTGATGGTTGTGGTGGTGATGATTATGACAAATGGTGATGGTGGTGGTAGTAGTTGGGATTATGATGATAATGGTTGTGGTAGTGATGACAATGATATCAACAAGACCTAATTGATAACAGTCAAACTGTCTCCTTGGTAGCCCATATCACCGTTGCTTGGTGTTTACAAATGCACTGATTTTTTTTTGCTCAATTGCAGGTCAGCTATATTTCATTTTGACTTATTGGGAAAGAAATCGGGTAAGTTACTATGGTAACAGCAATGGCCTTAACCTGTTAATCATTAAGATGGATATAAGCATACTGCGTAGTCAATGCTGGAAGTATTATGCTATATTGCCTTTAGCTATATCGGTGTTTCTGCTCCCAGTGGGCTAAACTAGTAACTACCGATGGTCGGGGCCTCCTGGTACACAACAGAGCTTCTACTATTGACCTTGCCCAAAAAATGGATACAGGTAGACATTCCATGCAGTTGAATACATCATTCAAAAAATTGTCATAACTTCCGAAGCCCATGGTCATAAACCAACCAAGTTTTGAAGTTAATTGGATGAGCAATATGGTTTAGGTGGAATTTTTGAACCGCAGCCCCATATTGGCAACCCATCCAATGTTATTGCGCCCCCCCCCCCCCACTTATGTGCCACTAGACCGTCTAAGTTTCAGTTCAGTGCCAAAAGGGGTTTGAGGTTGGCAGCAAGTTTAGAACCATTTTTGAAAAAAAAATTGTCAATAAAGTACAATATGTCATTCCCATTATATTGCATGTGGGGATACGAAAACAAGATCGCTACTATACTTACCACGTCGGATGGTTGAAGGTCAGAGGTCAAATGTGGAAAATCGATTTCATTTGAACTATAATGTGTGTTACAAAATGACAAAATGGCAGACACCAGAAAATGCATGTAGACAATCCTATTACTTATTATAAAACATTAAAGTCCACGTGGTCAATGGAGGTCACTGAGGTCAAACCTTTGCCAATTGTTTTGCGAAAATAGGTCGCATGCTTCTCTTAACACCTAATTCTCATATGACGGGCTTAAAATGGGTAGGTGTTTGTTTGGGTGTAGTGCCCCTGTGATTAAAGGCGTCATTGCGCCAAAGATCAGAGGTCAAAGGTATAACACAGAAAAAAATAGCTTTGGGCAATTACGTGCTTACCAAAATGATACAATTGTCGAAATCCTTATACCATGTGGGATATCAGTCCCTCAAAGCTTGCATCGTAATTCTTATATGCAAACCAGTCATGGGTTCCTTGGTCAACAGAAGTCAATCATTTGACGGCGAAAAAGCATATCACACTTTTTTTTAAACTCATGATGGGCTTCAAAGTTGGTGGGTGTGTTCCTGGGCGTGGGCTAGCTGTTGAGCCTCCGTGAGTGATTGACATGATAGGGTCAAAGGTCATCTATAAATGGCCATGAATAACTTTTAGCTCCTCGGCAATATCAAAAAGACTAAAAACTGACTAACTTATCAGTGGTCTGCAATTTAAGTTATTTAAATATGATTGTAGTCTGAAATTTGAATACCTTGAATATAGCAAATCAACTGCGAATACTGTTTAAATACAACTTCATATCTGCTATGCCTTTAAAGACAAGACTGATTTCTGATTTCGATTTTTGATGTTGTACGATATTAAGCATTCAAACTTTCTTTACAAGAGTTATTGTCTGTTGATGATATGTGCTGCCGTTCTCCGCGCTGTAGTCCAGACGGGTCAAAGGTCATCTTTCTTCAGAATGAAATGCATAAGCATTCTAAACTGCTCATGTTGGTAAGAAAACACTTTCGGCATTATAGTCTTGCATTCTTCGAAAGTAATTTCTCTAATAGTAACGTTCACTAATTACCACGCATTGATGACATGGATCAATGTATCTAAACTCGTATAGGATGGTCATCGAGGGCCATCGATACTGGGATACACAGGGTTAGGCCTATATCATTTCAATTTGATTGCTCGACAGGTATTTATAAACGCATTCAGTGACTTGCCTTGCCACACTGCAGTAACACTATGCTATAAGGATATACGTATGAGATTTGTACGTTAACACGCGGATCGAAATACTACTGTTTCAATTTACAAACAGTAAGTGTACAATTTATTTGCAACCCAAATTAATATATTAAAGTTAAGCAATTTACCCACAGTGCACTCCTGGGCCATTTTAAATACAATTATATAAAATGAACATTAACACAGTACGCCAGTATACGCTTATTAAGGGTTAACGCAAGCGATCCAGCGATAGTGTTATACTTCCTGTTAATTCATACAAAGCACTAAATAAACATTATTTTTCATCTCAGAATGTTACAAATAATTTAATAACTTTAGAAGGAAAATAATAAACAATTGTCTCGGAAAGGTAACCCGTAGTTCTTTGCTTTATTGTGGTTAACAGTCTCAAAACAACGTAAATGCGCAAATAAAATAACAAGCAAGACAATAATAGGCTATTTGTGTAGTACAAGGAACAACACTGCGTTATACAACGAAGCCATGCACATGGATCTGACGCATGTCATACTGGTCTTGTAATGAACTTTGCAGTTGTCATAGCAACATGAACCATACATGCCAATACAGTAACATAACGCATTGACATCAATGTCATTGACATGTAGGCTACCAAGTACACGTATATTATATATAATTAATTAGTGTTGAGTCGTTCACAATGATGAATAATTCTATTAAGAAAATTCTTTAGCAAAGAATTAATTTTGTAGTATACAAAAGGTATTTGATCAGATGGAAATGATGTGTGAACTAGATCGTGAAACATTTACATTTATCAGAGAATGACGTTAACTGTTCTTGAAAAGTTCATTGTTTTGTATAATACAATTGCTGCTGTATTCCAGATCTTTGTTGATGTCGTAGCTGTAACCGTAGATGTTAGTACAGGCCTATATTTAATGAGCCAAAATTTATGCCATCTAGACGTTTAAATGCTGACGTGTTAATACGTTGTTACAGAAACGCAAAGATTCCAACTATTCCAAACTTGTTGGAAAATTTACCTTTAGTCAATGAAAGATATGGTTTGCATTAGAAATTTAATTTGTAAGTATTTGACTTTTGAATGCGAACATTCCTTAACATGCATGTGATCTGTACGGAATATCGTTGTGCCACCAATCAACCCAAACTAATTTACGGTTCTTGCTATATCAAGTTTGCCAGCTGACTTTAGCCAAACTATCATTTGTCCCGCCCCTACTGAATTTATTCAGCCAAACCAATATAGAACTGAAAATGGTAACATGGTCTCCCAACATATCTGTCCTAAACATGAAATTTATAACCTATACGGTTTGGGAGAATTTTTTAATTTTTACTTTCAGTCCCGCCCACTCATTAATATGCATGTTTTGCACCAAACCAATAGGGACCAAACTGACGCAAGGTTCCGATAACCTGCTAACTGGCTAAGAAATAAACCGATTAACGGGGTTACATTAAAGAGCGTTAACCGCTTAACCATTGTCACGTGGTAGGTTTTGGGCCTGGATGTAATTCTTCAGCGTTAGTTCCTAACGATTAACCAAGTTATCTAATAATTGAACATTTAGCTTGTCATATACAGTTAGGTATCTGTATGAATTAATTTGATCAGTACATATTTAAAATCTAATGATATATTTTTAGCGAGAGAGCTCATTTTTCGTTTGTTTCGTTAATACTTTGATTTTTCGGTCCATTCATACTTGGATGTAGTTTAACTTTGGTTTATTAACAGGAAACAGAACACCATAACAGGAATTTGACTCCCGACTTTATATTGACTTTATATTATTTTTGCAACAGTTTGATTTTACCAGGCGATCTATTTCGGTAATAATTGACGTAGTTGCCAGACCCAGCGGTGCTGATCAATTTCCTGGTCTTTACACAGACAGTCTTCCTTTAAGGTGCTTCGGCAAAGATAACGAGACTGTTTACATCCACTCACAATGGAGAAGTACACAGGTGTGTAATTAATTAGCGCAAGGCGGAGGGGGTGGGGGGGGGGAGGGGAGGGGGAGGGGAAGGGGCTTGGCTTCCTACCCTCAAATGTCAGTCGTGGAAATGATTCAGCCGGGGAAGAGTTAGACCACTACTGTGGGTGTACCGTCCCCACCACTTATTTATTAACAAAATCTTGCGTTTAGACCTATTTTATAGTCTAAATATGTCTCCGAGTGCACAATTTGACGTCAAACATGTTTTTCATTCACATCTGGCTCCCGTGAATATTCAGGGCACTTTACCTAAATCAGTCGGGGGAAGTTTGGATCTTATTATTATTTATTCATATAATTATATTAAATTTTAAATCCCCCCCCCCAACTTACCCCTGTCTCTAGCTTGAAAACCTGTGCACGTCACTGGATATATTGTAAGAAGGCTTTAACTTAGTCTCTATGGGTGATTATCATCGGCGGAACTATCGTCAACTTTGTATCGCAAGCACTATTGGTAATGAGAACCATCTAATATAAATTAGACTACGATATACCGTCTTTAATCAGTATGATGCGCTTAGCATTAATTCTTGAAATTTCATTAAGTAATCCGTAACTTTACGGTGATCTTTGTTGTAAAAAAGCGAGGTACATCGAAATGTTGTAAAGTTCACCATTTAACCTAAGGAAACAATGTGTTCAGGGATATCTGCCCTCTCCGTACATGAATTTTTGATTTTTTTTGGCTAATTGTGTCTGTTTCTGCAAAGTTCTAAATTCATGTTTGGAATTCATGTTGACTAAACTTACCTGTTTACAACTTGTTTTAAAGTACACGTATAGGCTCATTAGTGGATAAGCAGTTTGCTAATAGTTCTGTTTTATTCTGTTTACAACTTAACATATAATTTGGTGCAGTCATTTCAAATTTGCAATGGGGGACAGGTCCGGTAGGTTAATTATATTTAGCTACTTATTGTGTAACTATACTTTAACTACTTATGTGGGTTTGTTTTCATTGTCAGAAAATATTAGCGGTTAATACTTCTACTAAACGAGTGAGCGAATTAAACAGAAGCTTGGCCTATCCCTCGTGGAGTGTACTCGACGTCAAAGGAGATATGGTACTCGCGAGGAGAGGGGCACCAAACGCGACTGGCCAAATGGTGAAATATACTATTAAGCCTCTACAACCGCTATAATATATGTTGTGGCATGTAATACGATATATAGTTACGCAAAATAACTGGAAGTATATTAGACCCTTTACATGACGTTGCAATTGCCCTCCTATTTTTTGGATCGTGAATTAGTTAATGTTACGGTTACCATTTTCCTTTCATTTGGTTCGGAGGCGAGCTTGCAATGACTCCTTTCGGCTTCCATTAGAAATTACAATATAACTGACTCAAAAATGGATTGGACAGTCAAAAGAGTAACGGCCCCACCCATCCACTTTAAATACCCTTAAAGTTACAGGTGGTGCAGTGTTAGCTCAATTCAGTTCATTTAATATATTTATTATCAAATCAGTGGTGCAGCATAAAGGATTATCTATCACATTTCCACGTTGTTTTAGTAGTGTACTTGTCTCACGCAGGAGCCATAAATGACTATCTATCACATAACCACGTTATTTAAGTGTGTTATTGTCCCAGGAACCATAAAGGATTATCTATCACATAGCCACGTTGTTTTATTAGTGTACTTGTGTCAGGGGCCATAAATGACTATCTATCACATAGCCACGTTATTTTAGTGTGTAATTGTCTTCCATATGTTCTACCATATACATATATCAGCATGACAATTACGTAACACCATTAATATGATTAATTCCTTTTGAGATACTACTAATTTCAATCGGGTAACACTTGCACGAACTTTTTCGTAGGTTATATGTGATCTTTCTTTATCAAACGGCGAATGGATTGTCTTGGAGGACAACAAAGTACGCTTCGAAGATTTTAAATGGGAAATATTTAGCAGGCCTCGGCCAGGTAAGTAAACAGCTTCTAGTTGAGCCAAGGTGATTTAAACTGGATTGCCATATCAAATTACAATGTAATAAAATGGAAGGCACGCTATATTCATTACTTCATTGAACTTACACTGAAAATCACTTCTTGATGAAAGTATATATGAAATGGGGTAATTAGAATTCATTGTGTGCTTGACAAACATCGGACTCCAAAGAAATTATTACATTCGTACACACCACAAACACGTGCACGCGCACACACACGTGCACGCGCGCACACACGATGCTCAGATCACTACATTCGTACACACCACAAACACGTGCACGCGCACACACACGATGCTCAGATCACTACATTCGTACACACCACAAACACGTGCACGCGCACACACACGATGCTCAGATCACTCAAGTGAATAACTACAAAGTGCATACATTTAACAGAATAAAGGAACTGATTTATTTCTTCTTTCTTTTTTTTCAGATGGTCTCGAAGTTGAGTGTATTTTATTAACACCACAAGTGCAATGTAATCGTGGCAGACGAATGCCGATGGTTGTGTTTCCACATGGTAAGTTATAATTCATACGTTAGGATAGAAAGAAAATATCGCGTTGAGTCGCCTTGATATTACATTGATGATTTTACTTTGATACATACTATGTATCAGATGCTATTTCGGTTACCGTGATAGCCCAATGCTATGTACTGTTTGGTATAATATGCTGAAACCAATCAGGAGTCAGCACAGTGTCAGTCCTGTACTAAGGAGCGATAGGATAACCTCCTCCACATTAGGCCATGCACGTACAGTCCAAAAAATAGAAAGTATGTCTTGACTGGAAGTGATCAGAGATTAAGTGTTTTCTCTTAATGTCTATTTCCTTTGAAGTTATGCAGGTACAACTAAGGTTTTTATATCAATCCTTTCTTCGTGGTGTTTAACACGTTTGTTTTTTCTTCCTGCGACTATTTCATCTGTAACATGTTAATCTTATTCAGCACATATTAAGGTCAGTCTCATATCCTTGCCTCTAATCGTCTTTGTATTTGTCCATGACCTTTCGATTCGGAGGAGGTGCGAGTGATAGTAGAGTTGGTGAGGATACGTAGATTAGTAGCCTAAAGTTTCGTTGACCCATCCTGCTTTGGATGCGGAAAGTTATCATTAATTGATTGATTAATTTGTTGTTATAAATAGTGCATGGCCTGGATTTGCATATAGGCATAAAGTAAGCTGTTTCTATCGTTTAATAATTGTTTGAAACTTTTTTTTTATGCAGGTGGCCCACACCTTTTCAGTAGAGCAGACTACGATCTACTTCTTACATTTCTTTGCAAGATGAATTTTGTGATCTTATGTGGTAAGGTTTGTTTGTTTCATGCTTGTCTAAAATTGGCCTTCGAGACCACGGCACATTAAACCAGTGGCGTAGCAAGCCATACTAAAGTAGAAGTTCGGGGAAGAAAATTGACGGGGTCATTCCCAGAAGAAAATCTTTGTTATGTGGTACAAAGGAAATTCAGTCTATTTCCCCCTCAAATGTTTACCTCATTCAGGGACGTAGCCAGGAACTTGAAAGGGGGAGGGGGGGGGGGCGCTTTTTGCGATTGATATGGATTTTCATAGCACGACTATCTGAGCGGAGCGCCACCATCAGTTGGCGCGGAGCGTACAAGGAAATTTTTGGTTTTACAAACCCCCCAGATGGCCGGAAACGGCCCTCCCCGAGTGTTCATTCTGGTTCCCTGGCCTCTTGCTAACTTGAGACACCTTATTCAATATCACTTTTAAACCCAAAAAACAAACGAGTTAAAATATTAGGTAATTCAATACTACATAATGTATTTAATCTTAGGAAGGAACATGTACAGAGTAGTCTTACTTTTCAACTTCTGATACTTGTAGATACAAAGATAGGCCAGAAATGTCTTTGATACAACTGTAGCTAGTAAATGTTTAAGTTAGCTTAATAAGAGAAGGCGAGAGCTATCCGACGATTGCCATCTGATGTAAATTTCTCAACTGTTTTCTCGACTGAAATATTATCTGCGTAAACGGGTTGTTAACTAGATGTTAAAAAACTGACAAGATCGGATCCTAGTCTTTTTCGGCGGATAGAGTGTTGAGTGAAACGGCACGCGATAGAAATGACAGCCTAGATGACAGAAGAATAGGTCACCTAATTTAGCCATATTCGTGCTACGTTCATTTCAATAGTTTTTCCTGTTTAGACTCTTAAACTCGTCCAGCAAGCTTATGGATTTGAATTATGGGTGTTTAAAAAAAAAAGATAACTTGGCCAAAAAAAGTGTAGGCCCGGGCCTACAATGCTACATACTGACTACGCCCATGATCGTATGATATCTAGTATCAGCAGATTTTGTTTCCTGTTTGAATTCTTATACATGTTCTTTTACATTTTATATCAGAAAGACAAACGTAGTGCTCTTTTACAATTTTTCCAGTAGGGTGATTCTTATTTATTGTCCAATGTCTGGACTTTAATACATTTGACGAACTTAACTGATGGACAATATAAACTTTCATATATTGTAATATAGCCAGATATGCAGTTGGTTAAAAACTAATATCGTTATCGCAGTATATTAGCAGTGTAATAATTATTTATAGGAAGTGCGTATCACGTACGATTGCTATAGCTTAGCTTCATAACATGCTGTTCGTGCAACAACTTAGGACGAATCATAGAAAGGATGAGAACGAACGTTGTCGACGTTGTTGTGCATATACGGTTCGTGACATTCCATAGAGTGCGGTTAAGTAGGTAGGAAATATGTATTTTATTACGCAGTGGTAATTGTAGGCTAATAATCGGCTATATATTAGGCTAAATTTAGCTAATTGCATATGCCAAACTAAGTAAGTATAGTTGAATCAGTAGGCGTGAATGTTACTACGATTATAATCGAGTTAACGGAGCTGACGAGTATTCAAGATCAAAAGAGCACTGACAAAATACCATGCTAAAAAAAACATGTTTTAAAACATTTTTTCGACACTGAAGGGGGGGGGGGGAGGGGCTACTGCCCCCCCTGGCTACGTCCCTGACCTCATTTATGGATAAATTATATCGACAATTCAGCTTATTCCTCAACTATATTTGTCATTGCTCGTACGCTTACGTAAAGTATTGCTGCTGTTTATTTACTTCTCAGTAAATTATCGAGGGTCCTCTGGATTTGGTCAAGATTCCGTTCTTTCACTTCAAGGAAAAATTGGTTCACAAGATGTATATGATGTTCACGTGAGTGTGTTAATTTAGCTTTTGTTTGAACAAATATTTAACGTTTGATTAAATAATCTTTAATAATACAGTACATTGTAAGGGCGACTCTGTGACCAATTGTCTGTGTCACTTTGTGTCCATCAAAGGGAGGGGGGGGGGCGGGGGGTCGTACAAATAGTTACGACAATGTTAAATTTGCCTATTACTTATGGAACGCGAAAAGGGAAAAATTTGTTAACAACGTCCCGAATTGTAGTAACAATGATGTAAACTCCTTAACAACGTCTTGATTTGTTGCAACGTCTGTGTAAAAATCATCAACAACGTGATTTGTAACAACGGGGATGTTAAAATCGTTAACAACGTGATTTGTAGCGACGGCGTGAATAGAATCAGTGACGCAAACATTTTCAATTGGCGTCCTTCGAAAACTTTAGAGGCGTGGCCTAAATGTTGAGATTTCTTTAGGCGGCAAATTCTGCTTTTACGTTCATCATGAAATACTGATGCAGTTAGACTACACGGGTTTGGCACTGAAATTTGGTATGAGTGAAATTGATAATTTTAGCACAGTACCCCGACAGATAGACGGATCGAGAGGACTTGAAACCACTAATAGAGGGCTGACCAATTCCGCGATGGCGGGAGTAAAAGGCATCTAGGAATGCAAGCTAAAGCTTTACTGAACTTTAGATAATTATAATTCCAACTATGTTGCTAGACTATAGCATGCAGTTACATTCATCATCCCCAGGTCGGCAAGCCAAGCACCAAACGTTTTTATTTGAACACGCGTATATATCATAACCATTGTAGGCCACGCCTCCAAAAACTTTCTGATGGGCGCCGTTGCTACAAATCACGTCATAACTAGGCCTATCCATTATAATTGGGCCAGAGCAACCTTTCCAAATATTCATTAACATCTCTTTTGTTTTAAGCATATTAAGTGAGAGGCAAGTATCATTAGCCAAAACATTCTGTTTGTGACAATGTGTTCTTTGGTAACTTACAAACACAAAAAGAAATTGCGCGTATGTTGGCATTACAATTTTTTTTAAATTTGTTAATTAACTCTTTAAAAACTCTAAACGTTTATTAATTAAAAACAATTCAATACATGAAAAGTTACGAATTATACTGGAAAAGGAAATTAAACTACGAATAACAGAGGAAATATTCAAACAACGAAAAACAAAATTCCGAGAAAATTAAATAAAATTTAAAACAAAATATATATATATATACTAGCCCCCCCCCCCCCTTCAAATGAAAGTAAGAATAACGGAATATTAAAGACGACAAAACTTGAGGTAACAGCGGGGAATATTATGTCCATTTGCTTAAGATAAGAAAGTTAACATGCGGTTTCCTATATTTTAACAGCAAGAAGTTTTACATGTTCTTAAACACTACAACGTGAACGAGCAACAAATCGCTGTGTTGGGAGGATCTCACGGTGGGTTTATTGCCCTTCACTTGATTGGCCAGTATCCTGTAAGTACAACAGACTGCACCGTGTCAGTGCAGGGATAAGGTGTTCATTCACTACGGAGAATTTTAAGGTTACATTGATATATTGAGATATCTTAATGTTTTTGTGGCTAGATATTGAGATATCGGAGATCTTTCCCTATTTCGAAATGTTTTCTCGTTAAGAAGTTAAGACCTATAGCTTACAATAAGTTCATTTTAAATATCTGAAATTAAGATAGCAATATGACAAGAAACTAGAACTTAACATTTTAATATCTAAATACCTGTACATGTTATGATACTCAAATACAAAATCATAACATGTAACTTAATATTAAGACATTGTATATTCAAATACATTATCTTGATATTTTACTATCTGAGCGTTTACAAAGTAAATATTTTGAAAGAAGATGTGAACATCTATACACTAAGATATTTATATATTCAATTACAATATCCTAAGATATAAATATTTAACATTAAATAGCACATTCAAAACAAAATGTTGAATATCTGATTAACTACCCAATATGATATTCATATATTCAGGTGCCGGATCTTAAAATATAAGTATTTGAGTGTTAAGTAATTTGCATAACTTAATTGTCACTATAACGGAGCATTGCCTCCAAATCTGAATATCTTAATGATTAGGTACTTATATATTTGAATATCGTAATGTGTTAATATTAAGATATTCAAATATAAAGATCTCGTATCTTCTTATCTGAACATCTTAATTTTCAGATATTTAAATGTTTTGGCTATTTTTTGGGGTAATATTATAATACTTCAATAATGAGATGATTCTCCCAATATCTCAAAAAGTACAAATCAGAAACATTACGATATTGAAGTATTAATCAAAATAGATCAATGTCTCCTTAAAAGCGCCGTAGGTATAACTGATTCCTAACAAAATCAATAATTGCGTCATTGAAGTTTAATGCATTTTTGGTTTTTTATTAGTACGTAGTAAAGTATATTTGTCCAGCACGAGTTACTAATACGTTAAATCAAGTATGAGTATTAAATCATTTTAGTACTATTATTGCATGACGAATACTTCTTGCTGCAATAATACACGAGTACGGGTAAACGGGGACCACTCGAGAACCCTTCAAGTACTACACAACACTGCAGTAGTTTTACACTGTCTGTTTGAGATGGTCTCGGTCCAACTCGGATTCTAGGGACTTGGTCTTGTTCTCCGATCCCAATGACTCTTGGACTCGTACGCGAACTTTGTGGACATTGTCGAAATTTTCGATGGCAGAAACATATTGCTGTACCGATCGTTTCTTCAACTTGTGGGATGGCAGCTGCCACCGCTGCCAAACTGTTTCTACGCCAATCGATACAATTTTGATATTACGTATACTTTGTAGATGAGTATATGGCCCTATTATCATTGTACACTAACTGCATATAAGAGGTAATCACACCACAGTAAACACATTTAAGTTATTTATGTGACAATTAACGTATGATCAAAATACATCTATCTTAAACCTTGTGTAAGTAATGGCAATTAATAGTAGAACAGTTTATGGTAAACAAACCAAATGTCACACATAATTATTCACACTACATAAGTGCATACGTAGATAAGAGCATCAAATATGCGTCTAAATCGTATGCCGGTGATTGTGATCATTATCGGATATATGAAAACGTCCAGCAGCAAATTAAACCGTTTGAAAAGTGAGTTTTCTTTTGTCTTTTCCCACCCCATTACCTTCTTCACGATTCAAATTAGATCCCTTGGATAGAAGTTTTTGACTCTCTCTATTTTCCTTCGGTTGATATAGGAGCTGTACAAAGTATGTGCTATGCGTAATGCAGTGAGTAATATAGCAGGTAAGTTAAGTCGTTCTTCACTCCTTATCAGTCGATTAACAGTAATATTATATGAATAGAACGGATATATAGATTTAATGTTATATATGAAGGTATGGTATGTCCCAGTGGCAAAATAAGTTAAATACTTTATAAGTTTTCCTCGCGGTCCCACTTTCCGTCGCCGCAATTAAAATTAGGTACAATGTATAACAAATCTTACATAAGTTAGACTTGGCAGTTCAAAAAGTACATTTGTTCTGAAACGCAAAACTTGTTTGAAATACGAAGTTTTGGATTTTGGATGTCCTATATACGGTTGCCGGCAGCAACACAATTTCTTGCTATTATTAACATCATCAAAACGGGTTTTCTTGCAATTATCTTAATCAACTGACGAAAAATTGTGATGTTCTCTCCATTCTTTTCAAATATATTATACGCCCCCCCCCCCCACTGCTCTCCTCTCCTCTAAATAAATAAAAAGGGGATCTTTGGCAGGCATGGCTTGGGCTTATGATGAATTAGCCCACGGCACTTACCGGGACTAATTAAATTAATTACCCCGAAAAGTCACTACAAACTTTACCACAACTTACACACAAATTACCATTAATTGTAGAGCATTGACGTCAATCTACTTTCTTAAATATTAAGCTTAGGAATGGTTTCAAGCATTGTATGAAACAGAAGACATTGAAATGAAAAAACGAGCAACGCCATGAATCAGGTTATGACGTCACTGCTCAATGGTTCAGTAAGAATTGTTTTGTTAAAGAGCAACAAATGAAATACGTCATTAAAAAAAATGGAAGGATTCTTTATTCTTATATTACGGTTCATTTTTACAGATATGCTTGAATTCACCGATGTTCCTGACTGGTAAGGAATAATCCATATTGTCCTAATTTCTATATTTATAAGTAAAAGAAATGTATTTTCTTTTGTTGTAGTAAAGACGAGGCTGGTTGATATTCAGTTATTATTACCCTTTCTATTGTTCCATTTATGCGAATCTTTGGTGGACGAAAGAGAGTATTTAGGACGTTAATGAATAACTGAAAGTGGTTCACCTTATTTTCCAACTGTTTTCGCATACGGTTCTTCTTGTGTTTATTACTGGGTGTTTTTGTTCAGTCATTGGGACTTTTTATCTCAAACGTTCTACTGTGTAATCTTAAAATATCATAATTTTATCGGAATTGAGAATTAGAGTCGTAGCAAGTCAAATAGGGTTGTGACTGAGTAAAGTAGGGCACGGCAGGCAACTAAGGGTAACCAAAGGTCCACATGTAGCCCTACCGTGCCGAACCTTCGGTAGTCGGCGGAAATATTAACTTAGTATCATAGGTGGGGATAGAAGAAGTGCCGACGGGTGAGTGTGCCATATAGACGTGGTGCACAAAACTTGGATTTACATAAAGCTTCTTGATAACGGGTTCCCACATACAAAAGTTTGAGATCCATACAACCGTCCACTTCGAGGCAGGCAAGAGGTCATACACACATATCCACACCCGTCATTATTATTGCTAGGGCTGCAATTTATATCGAAATCAAAAAGTCGAAAAATCGACGGATTAAAGCCAAACCAGGTCTAGTGATTGCTTGCCAAGTTTGTATGAGAGTATATAACAGTCAGTGGCGGAGCGTCCATATAGTCAGAGGGGGCGGATGCCCCCCCCCCCCTGACGGACTCAAATGGACTGCTGACGCCCTTTTCAGCTTTTTACCACTTTTTACTTATTCGCGATTATTGACTTTTTTATTGCGCTCTCAAATACCTATTGACATTTGTTGGTGTAATTTTCTGACAAAATGGCGATAACACCTATTTATTCTTCGTTTAACTGCAAAATTAGCAAGGCCCGGAAAGGGTCATTTCCGGTGATCTAGAGAGTATCTTTACTCAAAAAATTTCTGTACGCTCCGCGCCAACCTGTGGTGGCGCTCCGCTTAGAAAGTGTCGAAAGCGCCCCTACAGACTATTCTCGCCCCCTCTGACCAATACCACTAGCTCCGCCACTGATAACAGTAACACTACAATACGATTTTTAACTGTTGACCATTAATGACTTCTTGCCATCAACAGGGTACAGACCTTAGCAGTCTAATTAGAACTTTCCGAATGTTGGTACATCTGTGGACCCAAAATGACCTTTGACCAACAATAGGGTTAAGGTACTCACTATGGTGGATCTACTTGCAAGTTATGAAGTTCATTCAAGCTTCACTTCTGGAATTAATGTTTACAAAGTTGTCAAACTTTGACCTGTGTGTTAACCTTACCTGATCTTTGAACTCCAGAGAGAATGTTAAGAATTCTAGTACTCTTGTACTGTGGATACACATACAAAGTACGAACTATTTGAAGTTACAGGGTTGACAGGACGTCCACACTTTGACCTCTGTTGAACTTTGACTTCCGCCAATTTCGATTGGGTGCTTGTAATTGTAAAGGGAGATTAACATTCTAAGTATAAACTTCAATGAAGATGTCCTTCTTGAGTTATTGTGTTTACAGGGTTTTCAGACTTTGACCACTATTGACCTCAAATGACTTTTTACCGCCACCGTTTTCACTGTTTCTTGTACTCACCGAAGGGGAGTGTCGACATTACAAGAATTAACCTCATTAAAGCTTTGCAACTTTAATTATCGTGTTTACAAGGTTTTCAGAATTTGACCTCAAATGAGGTTTCACTGCATCTCTATAGAGTTAAAGTGTACTTACCAAAGGGATCTACCTACTATTTATGAACTTCATCAAAGTTTTACTTTTTGAGTTATCGTGTGTACATGGTTTTCATACTTTGACCGCTGTTGATCTCAAATGACCTTGTATTCATATTGGGGGATCTACATACCAGTTATAAACTTTACCCAAGGCTTATTTTTCGAGTTTCACAAGGTGTCACAAACACACATAAACGTCATCACATTGATTCCTTTTGCTTTCGGCAAGGAAAACAAAAACAAAATGGATAAGTTGATTGCTGGGCACTCTTTTTGCTACTGATCCACCACTGCCGTGGAGTACATCTCAGTCAAGAAGTGGGGCGGAGATACCAATGCCTCTACACCTCTCCCCCAACCCCCAATACGTAACTTCAATCGTTTTGCTAATCCACTGCAGGTGCTTTGCAGAGGTTGGTCTTAAATGGAGCTATGAATTTGGAACTAGCAGTGCCTACACAGAAATGCTAAAAAGGTCGCCAGTACAATTTTTACCACAGGTATGTTGCAATGGTAGTTGTAAGGTTCAGGGTAGGTGGGAAAAAAAACGCTTCCATTCATTGATTTGGTTCCCGTTCTTACAAACTAGCCAAAGTACTAGATACAAATGCTACTGGCGAAAAATAACTGGATTGTAGATAAAGGCAAACACAACACCAACAAAACAAAGTATGTACGAACTACAAGAGTCTTCAAGTTCCAAATGCATCTAAGATCAGCATTTAGAATACTAGTCATTTGACGATGTGTGAAATAAACTTTCTTTGCAAAGTTTGCACAACCATGACACAGTACAAGTGTGATGTCATTTTGATCAGGGGACAGTATGCTACTTTGTATGGGTGGGTAGAGGCAAGTCATTGGGTGATTATGAAAATCACTACTTTCATTATTATTTATCTTTTTGTTTTTTAAGAACTTTTCCTAGTCCCGAGTAATGTGCTTAAAGATATTCCTTTATGAATGGGCTATATTAATATGTATTATCAATATTATTACTACTATATAATTTCATATCATTGTTGGTTTCCTATAGATCACTGCCCCAACGTTGTTCTTGGTTGGAAAGAAAGACCAACGAGTGCCCCCAAAGCAGAGTGTGAACCTTTACAAAAAACTGAGGGCAAGAGGAGTTAAGACAAAGTAAGTCTATAGTGATGCTGAAAACTCAAATAATTATGTCCCCTGCTTTGAAACGGTAATGAGATAATCCAGAACAGTGAAAAAAACACTTCCAGCCTCCACCTGGTTTTGGACCTGGGCCTTAACCAACTAGGCTATGGACACTGATTGTCTGTACAGAGGTTCCAAACAACTTAGGAAGTTCGTTGATCCACTGTAGGCTTTTGCCACCTGTATCAAACAATGCTGTAATATA
>JAIPMN010009202.1:0-12659 GCA_020650975.1 Apostichopus californicus | reverse complement strand
TGAGTGCCGGGCAGATTGTGCGGTAGTGTCATCTGAGAGGGATCTCATGGGTGGGGTACCCCCTCCCTACTGGACAAAGTTTGCTTATGAAGTATGCTTAGGTGGTGCTGTTATTATCCCAGATTTTGGTTATGGTAAAAAATTTTAAATTATCATCCAAAATGTGCCGGGCTGAAACATTTATAATACTGTTTGAGCTGGGCGGCATTCAGAACTGCTGGGCGCAGTGTGAGCACATCCCTGTGTATAGATGAGAATTAGTTGAGACTAGTGGAACACAAGTACTTGTTACTCAGAGTTTCACACGTTGAGCGATCATCAGACGATGTATATATATATTGAGATATATATATGTATATACTGGTGATATGAATATGCATATGATAAAGGAGCATTCTGTTCTTCTAGATGCTGATGGTAAGAGCAAGACACAGTACACTGATGCAAGTAAGCAGCTACTCATACAACACCCACCACCAATACTTACCCTTCATCTTAAAAGGTTTCAACAGGTATGTAGTACATCTCACACCAGTCTTTATTACCTTCCCCTTTAACCTACCTCCAACTTTGATCCAACTGATTGCATTTGTAGCTTTATTTCCCCCACCATTAAGTAAGCTAGAACTAAAACTATATTTTAAGTTTGTTGGGATGAGGGTGGGAAGGGTTGTGGGGACCACATACTTGGTATTGCATTAGCACAGGTAACTTAAATTACAAGAAGCAAACTGTAAAATCACCTCAAGTTATCCAGACAAATGGACCCTCTGTGCAATGTTTATCACAAATTCCAGTATTTTAATTTTTTTTTATCAATAAGTCACGGTCTAATTACTTTTTTAAATGTAATTTGGTCATTTTTTGATCACATAAGTGTAAAAAAAGCTATTTTTCATTAACAAAAGGGAGCACTTCTACTTTAAGAAAACTAACTTTTACACTAAACTATGAGAGGAGGTGTTTGGGGGGGGGACAGCATGTTCCCCCACCTTCCCAGCTCCTCTTCCCATGGCTCAGAGCAAAGTGTCTCATTGCTTTCTTAAAAGTTAGCAAATTATAGCTACTTTCTTTTATTCAGTTTGGTTTCTATTTTTTACTTATCATATATGAATATTCTGAAATGTTTTATTTTCTTTATTTTCTTTTTATATCCTATTCACGCGAGTTTATAGGAGGGAACGTTTTAATGAAATCTGAACTCTTTCCCCATGTAGGTCGGATACAGTCTACGAAAGATAACACGGCACATCGAATTCCCACTCGTCCTTGATTTGTCTCCATTTTGCAGCGAATCTTGTCAGGTGAGATACTAAAAGATCAGAGCACTTGAAAGAATTTGAAATCATGATGAATAGTTGCTTTGCAAGAGTTGCCAGAAAAGCACGTTTCTAAAAATAAAAATCATGACTTTGATCATACATAACTTTTAAAGTAATACAAAATGGGAGTGGTTGTTAAGGAAAGTATCGGCTCCTGGTTTACAAACAGCAAAAGAAATTATTGACTGGAATTTAATTTGAGACAGTGACTTCACAGATGCAATTCCTGTACTCTGGTTAGATGATTTAGACTGATGAAGTTGTTTCTACTTGCCCTGTGTTATATATATGTGGTATATAGGTTTATGTACATTCCAGAGAAGAATCCCAGCAAAGAGCCACGTTGTGAAGGATTGTTAAAGGCATTGAAGACTCGCCCCAAACCGTGTGCGGCCATCTGAAAAAGTTAACTTTCCGTTGCTTGCAAGTGACGTTTTGTTCGTGTCGCTACAAAATGCAGACAGTACAGTAATGAAACGTGATACCTTGTTATCTTTAGCTGGACCTGAGATGTCCATCGCTGTATTGTTTGTACACTGTGATGTGGGTATTGACCGCAGCTGTTTGTACTGACTGTACACTAGTGTCTAATTACCGATGGTAGCAAGCTGTGTGTGTGTGTATTTTCTGGGATCGATGGTGTTGTCTAACACTTCTGTTACACCTCATTCGAAACTAGGTCAGATTACCGGCATTAGACGTTTCTTTTTGCACGAGTCTTCACACCCTTTAATAGTGAAGCAAGTTGATCCGTTAACTGTAACAGATGAAGTTGATTGGTTGAATTATTCAGCTAACTTACTTTCCTCTGCTGTCGAAGTTCACACTGTAACATTTTTTTATTTTTTTTTATTTTGCCCTCCCCTCAGAAATTTTCGAATAAAGATGGACAGGTCCTCTACGCTCTGTACGGCATCGTGGAACACTCGGGTCGCCTCCAGTTTGGTCACTACACTTCCTTCATCAAAGTCCGTCAGCCCTCTCAAATGTTGTACTTACACACCATGAAGATTCCACGCGGCCTGAACCTGTTGCAAGCCTCGTCCTCTATCGGCAAAAAGTCTCACGGAGCCGACAAGAAACGGCACCCGAAGAACAATTCACCCTCCTCGTCCGAGAGTAACGTGGCGCTGCATACACAGCAGCCGAACGGAGTGCTCCCCACGGCGGGGGAACACGTCGGCGAGACCGACTCTCAGAGTCCCCACATCGGTTACATTCCTGAAAATGGGTCCGGTGGGCTGGGACAGTTCCCGCTTGCCAGTGGGGAGAAGGAGGCTAACCCGAAGGGCAAGTGGTATTACATCAGTGACACCCACGTCAGTGAAGTCTCGGAGAGTAAGGTCCTCAATGCACAAGCCTATCTTCTATTCTACGAGAGGATACTCTGAGGAGGTGTGTCTTCCCAACGTCGGGAAAACCAGACTTGAGTAAGTCTAGACTTGTTCGAGTCTTTTCAGGAAGTGGTGTTTAAGAGTTATTGGTATTTTGTACTCTTTGTCTCACAATTTTAAATGAGATCATGGGATACCCAATTTTTTTTTTTTTTTTGGCCATCATGGTGTGATTTTCCAGGAGGTTGGGGGTGCATGCAACTTGTGTGGCTGTTGTTTTTAAGTTGGTGTGAGTTTTTAATTATCAAGAATATATTTAATCATGGTGTGATGGAGTGGTGTGGTTCAGACCCTAGTTAACTTTTAACCTCTAAATGGTCCTTGTCACCATGCTGTGGTTCACCCAGTAAGTGAACCAGAAAACTGACTTACATTTGACACAGGAATATGCAAAAGCTTTAACAGAAAACTGTCCAGGAAAATGGGTAATTTAGAAAAAAGGAGAGAACTGTCTCTTTTTACCCTTTGTTTTTTCATTATTTTTGAATTTTTTAAACTTTCTTGAAGCTACCCCCATCCCCCCCCCCCCCTTAGTTAGATATTGTCGTAATGAATTCTCATCAACTTAGTACTGGGCAGCTCAGTAGATATCATACAGAATATGTATTTTTGAGGTCATTTATTAAAAATCACTTTCCATTAAAAGTCCTTTTTTTCTATTCAGATTTATATTAATATTCAAGAAGTAACTATTGTGAGTAACGTGTGTTTCTTGTCATGTGAGAGAGTCAGAGAGAAAGATGATGTAAGTGTTGGAACCTTCCAATTCAGAATGTAATTAAGGAATGCAATTATCTAAAACATGTATTATTTCTTACTTATATTAAACCTTTAAATGAAAATACCTGCAGGAAACTTCATACGAATGAAGGGGAAAAAAAAAATCAAACTCTCTCAGGTTTCAAATTCTCTCCAAGTCCTCCAAAAAGCTTTGAGAAATCAATGCCGTTTGACTGTTTTTTGCTGGTCGGCTGTGAGTGTGTGACAATGACTCAGACTCTTATCTATCAGGTTTCATTAACATCGAGTGAGAAAATGTTTATTGAACAGGCATGAATACACTTAATCTTACCTGAAGCAAATACCTCTGTTGGTAACAAAGTTTTAAAGATGTCACAATTTATTTTCTGTTTGGTTTGGGAGGGGCAGGGTTGGGGGGGGGGGGGAAAGGAGCAGGGTGGAAAAATCTTGGTGTGTTCCATGTATGTTACTGTTGAATATATACATACACAGTGGATTCAGTTTCCAGCCATATAGGGAAGGAGGTTTAGGTTCGAATCCCAGTGAAGGCTGGAGATTCCACAATTAAATCAGATATACATTTAAAGTAACCCAGAAAGTGTACTTACAAAATATACCTCCTAAAGGAAGCTATTTCCATTGCCTGCATTAAGTGGAATTTACACAGATCATCAAACCCTGCCATGCATCATTTTTTTGCAATTATTTCGTTGGCCAAAATGGATCAACACATCACAGTTCACATTGCTAAGTGGATAGTTTTCCAAACTGGTTCATGTTCTGTCACGAAAGGTGTTTTGGTTAGAACAGAATTATAAAAAGTCATTCCATTTCAATCAAGAGAAGTTAAACAAGTTTTCTATCCATTCTTATTTTTCTATATTCGGGAGTCGTAAACTTCACTCATCTTAAGGATTGCGGGTTTGTGTCGTGGCCAGATCGTTACGTTTTGTCTTCTTGAGCAAGACATTTAATATTCATTGGCTCTCTTCACCCATGACGTGCATAAATGGGGATGTGTAGAGATAACTTATAGGTAACTAACATAGGTGTGTGTGCTGGTTTGTGACAGCACCCTATAGAATGTTCCCCGGGATGTAGAAGTGGGGCACAATAGCACCCAGGGAGTCTCTGTTCGTATTGTGCACACTCTGGTGTGTGGGTGTGACAAGTTACCGATGACCAGGGTTTGGACTGTCTTTAAGTCGTTTGAGAAGGCCTTGCCTTGATACGAGACTTCTTGTAATTTCTATCAGTAAGAAATAAATCACTGCTCTGTGGGAAATTGGCAAATCTAGCCATGACTGGCTAACATTACTGGTAAAAAAGTACTAAACACTATATGACAACTTACTAGCACAATGTGAAAGTGCACAGAATCTTGACCTGGTCATTTGACTGTAGCACCAGTTTAACTATATAGTTTTGAAGCTTGATAGATTTTCACTTGAAGGGATGTTTGCTGTTGTGCTGCTTCCAATACCTGGATGACCTTTGTGGGTAGAAAAATACACATATCCTGTCATATGGTTAAAGGTTGTCAGCTTTGCCACTAAATATGCCATAAAAATATTTAAAAAATAGTCATGTAAATCTTGTTCATACTCCAACAAGCTTTTTGATACCTTAATTATAAATATCTGACCTGATTGAGACTTTTAGTTATCTAAATGATTATTAATGGTCAGTAATACATTTTGTAGATTCAGAATCTCAAAGAAAATACTTTGGCAAAACCTTTGAGCAATTTTTGCTGCCTCAAATTTGGAGCCCATCAGCGATGAACTTTGAATTGGCATATTTTAAATGTTCATTCCGACCGAAAATCGTCACAGACTTTTCACAGATTTAACGTGATTTGGTCCGAAACAATAAAATGTCAAATGAGATCATTTTAGGTTCCATTGACATATGGAAGACGGTTGTACAGTTGCCAACGTTAAGTCTTATCAGATGACATTTAGCCATTGAATAAGATCCCGAAAACGTCAGGCCAACTTACTTTTACACATTCTCTTACACAGGATAAGCAGTTTGTCCACACATAGTCCAATGCTATGCACATGAGCATCCACTTTATACAGATTTCTTCAGTGATGATGACGATGACATGTGATAGTAGCAACTCATACAGGAAGGAAGTAGAATCTTTGGCAACTTCTCTTAAAGTTTATTTCTTCAAAACCAATAAAGGGTTATTGAAAGTGTGGTAGATTCCTGTGACCTTTGCCAGTTGGTTTTAGTAGTAGTAAAGATCTGGTTAGGGACAATAACATGTTAAAGAGATGTTATGACTGAAGAGGCTAATGGAGGAAGTATAATAAAGATTTAGAATGTTTGTAGACTTCTCTCGAGAATTCTGGGATGTCAAACACGGAAGGCTGTCCAAATATATATTATATATAATATTGTAGACTTCACGAGAATTCTGGGATGTCAAACACATAGAAGGATGTCCAAATATATATTATATATATAATATTGTAGACTTCTCGAAAATTCTGGGATGTCAAAAACAGAGCAGGCTGTCCAAATATATATTATAATATTGTAGACTTCTCTAGTATTCTGAGATGTCAAACACAGAGAAGGCTGTCCAAATATATATTATATAAAATCTATAATATATTTTGCTGCTCATGTCTGTTTCATGTCAAATAAAATAAAAGGTGTTTTTATGCTTATTTAGTTATCAGTGACTTGACATGGAACATGTTAAAAAAAAAGAACATTGGTGAAGAAGTTTGTTTTTTATTTCCATGATACATTGATATCTTATATTTGATGTGTAAAGTGTTCTCATTTGAATGTATAAAGACAATGTTTTATACTGTGGTCTCGCCTCCACAAAAAAAAACATGTTGATTTCCAAACAGCATAGTTGAAGAAAAAGATCAAGCCTTACCCTGGAAAAGTCAGCTGTAACTTTTATCCACCAAAATCACACCAGGAATGATCAAATTTGGACTTAGACTTAGAAAGGACTTAGAAAGCTTGCCAACAAAAACACCCAGGCAAGACATCAAACTTTTGGGACACAGACTCTTCTGTTTTTCGAGGGAATCATTAAACGGTTAATAACAACTCACGTTGTAGGAGCAGCTTATTGGTTGTAGTTACCATGGAGATCAGACAGTTAGATCGGGTTGTATCCTACGTGCAAATATTCGCTGGCTTGATCAGAAGGCCAATGCTTTATTCAGCTCTAACAATCTGTCAACATGTTGACCTGTTTTGAGGTTGTTGTTTTTTTTTGGTAAATCTGTTATCTTTTATGGAACATGTATAAGCAGAGACAGATCATTAAAGGCATTGAAGACTCGCCCCAAACCGTGTGCGGCCATCTGAATTTTCTGTTGCTTGCAAGTGAGGTTTTGTTCGTGTCGCTACAAAATGCAGACAGTAATGAAACGTGATACCTTGCTATCTTTAGCTGGACCTGAGATGTCCAACGCTGTATCGTTTATATACTGTGCTGTGGGTATTGACCGCAGCTGTTTGTACTGACTGTACACCAGTGTCTAATTACCGACGGTAGCAAGCTGTGTGTGTATTTTCTGGGATCGATGGTGGTGTCTAACACTTCTGTTACACCTCATTCGAAACTAGGTCAGATTACCGGCATAAGACGTTTCTTTTTGCACGAGTCTTCACACCCTTTAACAAAGGCTCTGTAAAGAAGGTTGAGTATAAACAAGATCTGACTATAAGTTATGTCTTGAATGTTCCTGATGTCAAGCAAGAATAGCATGATGTGCTGTTATGTCATATCATTCAAATGTCACATTTTTTCCCATTTTTTTTGGTCTTTTTTTTATCCTCAAACTGGTTTTCTCTGTTTTCAATAAACTCATTTTTGCTGCAAACAAAGAAGGACATAAAAGATGTGAAAGATTCTCATATGGTATATTTTTGGTCAATATTAAATAATCAATAGGTGTATTAAAATAGTTGTCCACTTTTAATTGATCATCACTTGGCCATGTGAGTTTTTTTTTTGAAAGTCACAAATATTGAAGCAGGTGGTTACATCTGCTATATAACTGTTTTTGCAATAATCCCAGTCACGAGAAGGAAATAAAGTGACAGGTTAATTCCCCCGCTTGTGTCACAACAGATGTTGAATAACAAATCGAGAAGGTCTGTTTAGATATCGCCGAATCAAAAATCAATACTGGAACGAGGTCTTCGACACGTCCAACAGCGTATGGACACAAGTCCAGCCTGGCTTGCAGTATATTAACTAAATGAAAAATAAAGCATAACTTGTTATGAATCCACTATGATAATTACCAGCCGACGGCACCATTCTGAGAATCATTGTATCATTTGAGTAATGAAACAGGATAACAGTGTAGAATAAATCTTTGGAAACTTTGCTAGATTTTATGTTTGATACGTCATATTGTGTGTGATATTGGTAGGATATCTAGGAGGGATGTAGGGGGGGGGGTGGGGTGGGGTCGGTGGCATTGAAGAGGGTTTGCAAGTGGGGAGAAGGTTTGGTTTCAGCAATAGAGGTACACATTCCATGCGTGAGGGATGTACTATCGTAACAGGTTCATAGCAATAAAATTAATTTTACTTTTTTCTAAATTAAAATAGTATAAATTTTGTGAGTATTTTGTGAATTGTTGAGATGCATGATAAGGTATGTTATAGTTGACTAAAACAAAGACGGTATGTTTCTTGAGAGCCATTTTTGTTTGATTGCATTTGATAGTGTGATAACTTTTAAAATATTATAGTGTGATTCCATTTCATACATTTGAGTTCAAATGTATGACATTTCGTGTACATGTTAAGTTTCCATACTTTTTGTATACAGAGTTTGTTTATTATATTAACCTGTTTGAAGATAGAAGGATCGTAACTGGGGAAGAATGTACTTCACTTATCTTTGTAATGCTACTAACATTTAAAGCGAGATAACATTTATATTATGTTGTGGGCCATATTTCAAACCACTGCTAGCAATCCAGTTTGTATTTCTGTTACATCAGTCTCATGTTTTGAGATTTGATTCTTTTTAAAACAATCATTGTTGCTGGGCTACTTAGTCTAGCTAAACATATCGTTACTTCAGCTCCACATAAAACATCACAGTGCTCGGTAAAGGGTGAGGCTCTTGTGGCCTCAAATGCCAGGTTTAACATGCATTACATTTAACATGCATTACATTTAGTGTTCAATGTCATCCATGCTACTTTAGTGTTTGTATGAAATTAAGGGGATACTTTTTAACTGAGTTGTCAGAATTTATAACACAATGGATTAACATTTAAACATGGACCGAGGAGCCAACGATTAAGTGGTAAAGTTGATTTAAAGATGAACACCTTTGACACCAGACTAGCTACATAGCAACATTACTGGTACTCACATAATCCATGTTTGTTGTACTATGATATATCAACATTAAAGATCTGTCAGAATTCACCTATGATGGTTCGTACCGATGATGTGCATGTGGTACCCTAAATAGGTAAATGGTACTCAATATTGGTACTAGAGTACCACATGAAGGGGACACTAACAATGTGGGATAAAGGTAAAGAGGTTTACATTTTAACAGCATGACTAACTAACAAGCAGTTTAGTTTTGAAAATAGTGTAATACAAGAATGTGTAATACTACAAGAGGAAATGCAAAAAACCTCTGCCAGAATTTTGTTTTTGCTGAAATATGCTATTGTAACAGCAACAAAGAGTGTCTCTGAAATTCCTATATATCAATTAAGAATTAACAAAGAATATTACCCTATAATCTCTTTGAACACTAACATTTGAGGTCTCAAAACTAGTATGCACATATTAGGTTATTTATTTAATAGATTCTCAGGGGGTTGGGTTTGTGAGGAGGGGGGGGGGTGGGAGAAGAGGGAGAGGTGATGCATACTTGTGGCGGTCACACCGTGACATTAAATCATATTGGAGTTACATCCATGCGACTTCAGCTAAGACTGCTCAGTCTCATAGAAGTACCTGGTCATGTTAAATGCATCGCAGAGTCCCAGTGTCACATGAATGTGAGAGTTTCATCCGATCTGCTGAGTGATTGCTTTAACATTCATGTTCATGAATGAATCAGGAAAGCTGAGTGTGTTCATGATCATGTATCAGTGTTTCTGATTTATAGCTGTTCGGCAAAGATATTTAAAAAACAAACTAAAATTCTTACCTCATGTGTAGCTACTTCTTTTCTCTTTTAAGTGAAAATGTCTGGCTGCTAAATATGCTATATAGACAGGAAGTGGTCACCTAGCATTGTAACTGTTATTTTCTCCCTCTCCTCCCCCACCACCACCTTTATTTTTATTTTGGGGGGGGGGGGCTTTAAAATCATTCCTCCATCCATTACTTTTTGAGAGACTTATTACAATTGTTTATTATACTTTGTCTATATCCAACTAATATCCATTTTTATCAACTGAGAAAATGTATCATTTTGGAAATGTTTAAAGTAAAGCGCAAATTAAGTTGGAATTGTAAACTGAAGGTAATCAGTATTAGCCCCAAATGTTAGCATTCTGTGAAAACTGCTAGAAGTTTTCAAATGCTCTTAACTTGAAGTTCATTGAAGACGTAAAAAGGACAAAAGTGTGGATAACTGGTTTTAGAATGGCAGAAAAGGGCTTTTTTCTGCAGGGGTGACCATTAACTTACAATTTCTTCATTTTTATGGGGAGGGGGATATGCTGATATCCTATGCACAGAGACATTGGTGTGGTGTTTTACCCTAATATAACATGGCTGGCGTGATTTTAAAAAAAAATCAGAATTTCTCTTTTCACGATTCTGTCATCTTGTTTTTCTTTTTATATCACAAATGAATGCTGAACAAGTAAAATCATGATAATTGAGGACATTTCTTTCATTTTCCAGTGAGTTTTCCAGGAGCGTGGTACTTTTATACAATCGGGGATTCTTATTCTTCTTCTCCTTCTAATGTGTATGTGTTTGGTCTTTCCTTGTGGTCTATCTAACAGATTGTTCCTACAGTTATTCCTCATATCTTCAGCTATATAATCATGAATAATCAATATAATCCATTTATTTCCCTTTCAACCTTTACAATTTTTCAGATTTGTTTGAAGAGACATTTATCTTGACAAAAAAAAAAAAAACTTGTACAGCATTGAAATCAATTTGCAAGTTGAATGTTGTTCTCTTTTCTTGTGTTTCTGTCATTTTCATTCCCCCCACCCTACCCCCGCCCCACCACCACCTCTTTTCAGCTCCTACTAAGAACAGTCACTCCCTATTGCTTTAACTGTTGGTTTGTAATACTAGCATTGCAGTTGGATGCACATTTGACTTCTTCTATGCTAGACTAAAACATTGGTTAGCCTCATTAAAACCTTTCATTAATCTCTCCGATATATTTTTAACACAGGTTTAACCGACTCTTTGATCCCCGGTTTTTACATGGAATCTCCCAGTTTTTAATGCAATCTCATGCTCTCCTAATTTTTATGTTGTGATCTCCGTGTAAAATTTGATTTCTGTTTTGTTGTTTCGAATTGCAATCAGAAATGGTTGCAGATATATTTTTACATTTGTTGTGAACGTGACACACAAGATCCGCTTTTTTGGGGAAAATGATTGTATGAATATGCTTATGCATTGTTTTTCAGGGCTTAGTACATTATAGTGCAACAATTACTTTCACTGTGACCTATGCTATTGCAGAGGTGGGCATGTAAAATTTCAAATTGTTTCTCAAAGTAATGCTTTTTATATTATGATTTCAATATTAGATTTTGCCCAAATTTTTACCAGTCTGTCGAATTTTGGGATGGGAATTTGTAAACATCCCATTTTTGTGAAAGGATTAGGCAATGTGATCAAAACCCCTGTCTGACAGGAAGCTGACCTGGCTAAGTAGTTTCTGAAGCTGTGTTAATCTACACAATTCAAAAAATCGTCAACAGGATATGATCAAGAACCCTCTTTTGGCTGGGTGGTGTGAAATATGATCACCTTAAGCATGCTTTCATGTTATGTATCGAGTCGAAACATTTCCCATTCTGGTGTCTAAAAACAGTGTCATGTTAAAAAATGTATCCCACAAATCAAACTCAGGCAATGGGATTTGTATCATCTCCTGGTGAAGTAATTAACAGTTCTGTTCACCCTCTGAAGAATTCCATCTCTGACCTAATTAGCTACCATTAATAATCATCCACCAAAATTCATTTATATGCCGGCAAGTCTTCAGTTATTTTCTGGATATTTCTTTGCAGATTTTTGCAGACATTGCATGAGCAAAGTTTAGACAATTAGAGATCTTGTGAAGAGAGATAAAAAAAATTGCCAAAATAATTTTTGTTGATCTATGCAGTAGTAATTTAGTACAAGTACTCTGCTCTACATTGCTAGCTGTCATCAAGGACTTGTTTTCACTCTGTTAGTGAAATGGAAGTGTTTGTACATGTGTATGTTTTTGCATTTAGTCCCCAGATAACGTCTCGATTATAACCCACAGACAATTGATTTCTAGATTGGGTATTAAATATTAATTGATAAATGAAACGTCTGCAGACAACTATTTGGAACTATGGTACTCTCTGCTTAGTACATGCATTCAAACTAAACTGAAAACTAAACTTCCTCTCGACAACAGTTTATTTATATTTACTTTTGTGTATATTGTGCTGGGAATGGTACAGCTGTTCGTACTTGAGGTGCGTCAGTCAATATCCTCCCAAAACCAGTTAAGCGATATGATAATTCTGCTTGTACAGCTGTTCACATGCTGGGGGAATGGTTTTGACAACCTTTGTTCCTGTGGTAACCTGATGATGTTTCACATTGGCAAAGAGAAGGTTGTGCATCTCATCAGTTGTGCATCTGTTAAATGTTTCAGGCTTTCACCAATTCATCCAAAGTGAACGGTCAAAAATGTTACATGTAACACAAAGTTAAACAATAAACTCAATTTATCTGTCAAGAAACATATATATATATACATATATATATATATATATAGACATATATATATATAGATATATATAGACATATATATATATATAGGCATATATATAGTGTGTGTATGTATATATACAGTATATGTATCTATATATATATATATAGGTTTTAACCTGTGTCAGTGTGCAAAACTCCCAATTTTGTCTCATCTACAAAACTAAACAAATGTTTATTGGGTAGGTTGGGGGAACTATAGGGTAGGTTGGGGAAC
>JAIPMN010009201.1:0-11333 GCA_020650975.1 Apostichopus californicus | reverse complement strand
TCATACACTATCACATATTCATGATGTTGAGTGTTCATACAGTATCATACACAATCATATGTTTAGGATGCTTTGTGCTCATACACTATCACATATTCATGATGTTGAGCGTTCATACAGTGTCATACACAATCATATGTTCAGGATGTTGTGTGCTCATACACTATCACACATTCATGATGTTGAGTGTTCATACAGTGTCATACACAATCATATGTTCAGGATGTTGTGTGCTCATACACTATCACATATTCATGATGTTGATTGTTCATACAGTGTCATACACAATCATATGTTCAGGATGTTGTGTGCTCATACACTATCACACATTCAAGATGTTGAGTGTTCATACAGTATCATACACAATCATATGTTCAGGATGTTGTGTGCTCATACACTATCACATATTCATGATGTTGAGTGTTCATACAGTGTCATACACAATCATATGTTCAGGATGTTGTGTGCTCATACACTATCACACATTCATGATGTTGAGTGTTCATACAGTGTCATACACAATCATATGTTCAGGATGTTGTGTGCTCATACACTATCACACATTCATGATGTTGAGTGTTCATACAGTGTCATACACAATCATATGTTCAGGATGTTGTGTGCTCATACACTATCACATATTCATGATGTTGAGTGTTCATACAGTATCATACACAATCATATGTTTAGGATGCTTTGTGCTCATACACTATCACATATTCATGATGTTGAGTGTTCATACAGTGTCATACACAATCATATGTTTAGGATGCTTTGTGCTCATACACTATCACATATTCATGATGTTGAGTGTTCATACAGTGTCATACACAATCATATGTTCAGGATGTTGTGTGCTCATACACTATCACATATTCATGATGTTGAGTGTTCATACAGTATCATACACAATCATATGTTCAGGATGTTGTGTGCTCATACACTATCACATATTCATGATGTTGAGTGTTCATACAGTATCATACACAATCATATGTTCAGGATGTTGTGTGCTCATACACTATCACACATTCATGATGTTGAGTGTTCATACAGTATCATACACAATTGCTTCTTCAGGGTGTTGTGTGCTCATACACTCACATATTCATAATGTTGAATGTTCATTCAGTGCAGTATACTTTCACATATTCAGGATGTGTTCATACAGTATCGGAACTATCACCTATTCAGAAAGTTGTGTGTTCATGCAGTATCATACACAATCATATGTTTAGGATGCTTTGTGTTCATATACTATCACATTCAGGATGTCGTGTGCTCATACAATACAATATATTGTCACCTGTTCACAATGGTGTAGTTATGTGGTAATACTTTGGCAGCTGTTCACAGGTTACTTTATCACCTAATCTGGATGTTGTGTGTTTTGATATGAATAAGTTGGTTACCACTGTTATTAAGTAGCTCATAAGGTTTGTAAACAGGTGTGCTTATATATCTTGATATGTTTATGATTTTTATATTCTTCAGTTAAAAGCTGGTGTTGAAGAAGCTAAGAAACTGATTCACCAAGCCTTGGACCTTTTGCCAGTCATAAGAAACTCCATTCAATTAGGAATTGAACCAGAAACCCAGACCAGGGAGAACACACATCCAAAAGCACCAGGTTAGCTTTAGGAATGCTCATTGTCAAGTTTCCCTTCTAAAAGAATGGGTTGTAAGTGTATATAATATGTTACATAATATTTATAAATAATATTGTCAACTTGAATATATTGCACTGAATGATCATCTTTGCTACGTAATTGTTCCTGCAAGAGTTAAATGACTAGAGTCATGACTGGTGTACATAGCACCAGCATATGAACCACACACCTCCAGATTTAACAAGGGTATTAATGACTAGTGCTGTACCAGTTTACTTATACCAACAGGTGACATGGGTTTACTGGTACTATACTGGTATGAGTAGGATTATATTGATGTTGCACCAGTATAACCATGTCATCTGATGATATAGATACACTGGCTCAGCATCAGTATTAATGACTAGTGCTGTACCAGTTTGTCTACACCAGCAGGTTACATCGATATACTGTAGATGTGTCCATATAACGCCTGATGCTTGCTGTAACCTATTACACAGCTCCTAAAGCCCTGGAATGTAAAGAAGGAATGACAAGGCTCTCTAAGCATTTATAAAGAATATAGTTGCCATCAATTCTGTTGTGATTAAAACAGCAAAACTGTTGTAAATGACTTGAGTTTAGTTGTTTGAATATTAATGACACTGTCTAGGGGTGGCTGATGAATTGGTTGGTGGAATAAAGATATTAATCTATGTAGGATCAGCATCCTACATGTGGTCAGTGTGTGGCCATGGTCTGTATCCAGTAGAGAAATGGTTCAACATTTTATTGGATGTTGTTTCTGTTGTCAGTTTTCGGCTTGGAAAATGGAATTGTTTTGCTCTCTACGACTATCGGTCATCAGGTCCTGTTTGTGTTTGGAATGGGGAGAGTTGGATGACATACTTCAAATCAAACATTTTTTGTTTAAATGTTTTAGCAGTAATTAACAATTACAGCAAGCAATTTCTAAATTGTGTTTTATTATGGAATGCTTTGTACACATAAATGGCAGCAATGGTTGTTAATATAAACGATGAACCTGCTCTGTGTAAACTTCTTTGATTATTCTCTCGCAGACTTTCCATTGCTAATGGGGTTTGAGCCGCTAGTGAATCAACGACTTTTGCCACCGACATTTCCACGTTATGCTAAAATTGTGGGAAGGGATCAAGCTGTGGACTACTTTGATGCATTTCTCAAACGATTATTGTCCGTTTGTGACGTAATTCATATCGTAGGGTTCCATTTTATCATAGTAAGTTTAAATGAATCACATTAAGTACATTTTTTCTGTGGCAGTTTGTGCTGTTATGCTTGCACATCTCTAAGAATTGACAGAGTTGTAGAGAAAAGTACTCATATAGAAATGATGCAGTAATTAGTTATTGTTAATTAACACTCTAATCAGGGCATCTTCTTAATGATCGTTCTATCTTGCGATACCACCAGAGTTTCTTTGTGTAACATACATATTTTCCCTTCATCGCCAGTTGAAAGACAAGTGGATTTACAAAATTGACAAAAGTACACCAAAAATATATTCCTATTTGCATGACCATCCTAAACTAGAGTGTTTCCATTTGTATACTTGTTCAATAATTTACCACCCACATCAACTCATTTACCACCTAGACTACCTAATTTTACCACCCAGAAAATCTAATTTACCATTCAGAAAACCTTATTTGCTACATAAACAACCTAATTTATCACCCAGACGACCTAATTTACCACTCAGAAAACCTTATTTATCACCCAGACGAACTAATTTTACCACCCAGAAAATCTAATTTACCATTCAGAAAACCTTATTTACTACCCAGGCGACCTTTTTAACTACCCAGACAACCTAATTTTACCACCCACATGTATGATACTATTAAGTATACTAGTAAGATGCTATTGAGTAAAGTCATTATTACTATCAAAGTAAAGTATTAGTGGTTAGAGTTGATAGCCCTGTATAGCATTAAAATGACTTTGTGGACCTTAGCATTGGACATGGCTAAGTATTTTAGTCATGAAGCTTAATGATAATTTGGATCTTTTCTGCTCCAGGATTTTGTCAGCCAGTTCAGTCGGAAGTGTCCTTGTGTTCTGTCAAGGTCAATCCTTCAGTTGGTGATATTACCTCACAATAATCGTAAACTCTTTGGCGTAGAGCTCGTCCAGGACATATTAAGAGATGCCGTCAGGTCTTTTGTTCTGCCTCCAGCAGTGGCAGCGAGAAGCCCATTGTATAACAACCCTGCTGTCAAGGAAATGGTGGATGCACTCTTGTTGCACGGTGTCAGGGTAGGTTAAATCCATTTTGTATTTTTTGTATTTTTGTATTTGTATTTTTTGTATTTTTATGTATTTTTTTGTATTTTTTGTATTTTTTATTTATTTACTACGTTTAGGGTTCTATTCTTTATCGTTTAGAATTGGGTGTTTATTACTATCTGTTGTAGGCTTTTACAATAATTGTCTTACTGTCCTATAGTTTCTCATAATTATTTATATTTAAACATTGACTATGATTTAATATATTTTACTATTTACATACTTCTGAAATTGTTTTGTATGCGTTTTAGTTTCTAGTATCGTTTAGTAGGGGTGTGTTTTTTATACTGTTGCTTTTGGCTTTTAAATTTTTTGCCTTATTGGTGCTACATATATAATATTTTGGTTTTTTTGTTACTATTTGGTTTTAGGTTTTACATTGTAAAGCGCTTTGAGCAGCTTTGCTGATTATGCGCTATATAAATATTACTTATGATTATTATTATTCCGTCCCTTGTCATAGCCCAACATCATTGCTTTCATATAATTATGTTTAACCTTCCTATGTGGTTGGTTTTATATTTTTTCTCAGTTTAGTTGTGCGTATTGTAACAAAAAAGTGTTTTTTGGGGATTGAATCTACTAGAACTGGTTATTACTATGCAATAAAAGGCAGTACTGGGATTATGTTGATGTAAGATTTAGGGATACTGCCGGAAAATGGGCTTTAGCGATTTCAAAATAATCATGCAAAACTAACACAAGATCGTTAGAATCCGAGAGGAAAGAAAAGTGAGTTACACTAGTGAGTTATGTAACGTGCCATACATTATGCTAACAGTGTATCATGTATTTCATTGATATATTCCAGGTCCTTCATTACCCTCTGTATCGACCCTAAAATAGACTGTATGTAACCTCATTAGATATTTGCAGAGCACTTTAATAATGACTTGTTTTCAGTATCATGTCTTTATATTATTGTTTTAGCCGATGAGTAACTTCCTTCAGACATTTGGTCACAATAGAGCTAGACAGAGGGACAAACTGAGCCAGCTACTGGAGGAGATGGCAAACTTACAAGATGAGGTAAGGAAATGATAGATATTTAGCTGATGAGATGGGAATAAGGTAGGGACGTAACGACTTTTTAGCTGATGAGTATGGGAGAGGTAGGAACATAACATGTATTTAGTTGATGAGTATGGGATAGGGAGGGACATATCCTGTATTTAGCTGATTAGATGGGATTAGGTAGGGACGTAACCAGCATTGAGTTGATGAGTATGGGATAGGGAGGGACATATCCTGTATTTAGCTGATTAGATGGAATTAGGTAGGGACGTAACCAGCATTGAGTTGATGAGTATGGGATAGGGAGGGACATATCCTGTATTTAGCTGTTGAGATTGGATAGGGAGGGACATAACCAGTATTTAGCTGATTAGATGGGATTAGGTAGAGACATAACCACTGTTTTGCTGTTGAGATGGGATTGGTAGGGATGTAACAAGTATTTAGTTGATGAGATGGGCTTAGGTAGGGATGTTAGTGTTAGATATGTTGATTGTCACCTATTGTGATCAATAAAATGTCACTTAACAGTGATTGTTAAATATCACTTACGGTGATTGTTAAATATCACTTACGGTGATTGTTAAATGTCATTTATGGTGATTGTTAAATGTCACTTATGGTGATTGTTAAATGTCACTTATGGTGATTGCCAAATGTCACTTATGGTGATTGCTAAATGTCACTTATGGTGATTGTTAAATGTCACTTACGGTGATTGTTAAATGTCATTTATGGTGATTGCTAAATGTCACTTATGGTGATTGCTAAATGTCACTTATGGGGATTGCCAAATGTCACTTATGGTGATTGCTAAATGTCACTTATGGTGATTGTTAAATGTCACTTACGGTGATTGTTAAATGTCATTTATGGTGATTGCTAATTTTCACTTATGGTGATTGTTAAATGTCACTTATGGTGATTGCTTAATGTCATTTATGGTGATTGCTAAATGTCATTTATGGTGATTGCTAAATGTCACTTATGGTGATTGTTAAATGTCACTTATGGTGATTGCTTAATGTCATTTATGGTGATTGCTAAATGTCATTTATGGTGATTGCTAAATGTCACTTATGGTGATTGCTAAATGTCACTTATGGTGGTTGCTAAATGTCACTTATGGTGTTTGCTAAATGTCCCTTATTTCATTTCTTGCAGGCTGAGAAGGTGGATGCCAACCTCCATGGTCTTATGGTGATCTCAGAACCAAGGAGACCCTACAAAGCCTGCTTTGGTAGTTGGGTCATGTATCACACGCTACGGGCAATGATGGCTTATATCTTACTGGGGTTTGAATTAGAACTGTATGCTGTCCACGAATATCATTATATTTATTGGTGAGTGTTGTGATAGACTAATGCAGTAGTAGTTGTTGTAGAAAATGTAAGTTAGCACTGGAAAAAATTTTCAGGTTTTGCGACAGCCTTCTTCATTATGTGGTCATGGATAGATCACATAAATGTGAACTATTTTATTTATTTTTCAGCATTTAGAACGCTATTCACACCCCAAAGAGTGTACCATAGCGTGTACAACTTAGCCCTGGTCATTGGTAACTTGTAACACCTACACACCAAAGTGTGCACAATTCAATCAATCTCACCTGGGGTACCACAGTGCACCACAACCACGTGTCCCCCGGGGGACTTCCATAGGGTGCAGCCACAAACCGGCGCACGCAACTAAATTTACAAGTTACCTCGCAATTCCCCATTTATACACCTGGGGGAAGAGAGGCAATCGAGATAAAGCGCCTTGCCCAAGGACACAACGCAATGATCTTGTAATCCTTAGATCACAAGTCCACTGCCTTAACCACTTGACCACAACACCCCCACAATGCCCCCATTATCCTAACTGTAGTACTGTCAGGAAAACTAGGGAGAGCTGATTGTCAATTACACAGGGTGAGGTTAGTTCAGTTCAACTAGAGCACCAAGTGTGCTAATCTCACAGACATCAGCTACGTATATTATGAAGGTGACACTACACATTGTGTTGTCAGGGTTGCTATTAAAGATTAGTGTATCTTTGAGGGAGGTTTGCTTGACCAGTATCAGATGCAGCAGATTACAAGACAGGAAATTAAATATACCAATACATTACACAGTATTAAGGCTTTATGCTTCATTGCTAAATCAACTTAACAACGAAGAAATATTCTTCTTCAATACTATGGAGTTAATTATGTTTTTCCTTTTATGTTGTTTCAGGTACCTAGCGGACTTTTTACTAGCGTGGTACATTTCCACCCTAACCAGAGCAGACAACATGCTGCAGGAGCACGAGGCAGCTTACATGGACATCCCCGGTAAAGGCAGGAGTAACAAAAAGAAAATCAAGAAGAAGAAGGTTCGACCTTTAGAAGTGGAGCTATTATTGAGCCAGGGACTTCAAACACTTTGTTTAGGCTTCTATAAGGTGATTATTTGACCATATTTCTTTCCACTACAAAGGTGCAAAGTCTGTTTTGCAGGCACGCCGCACCCACCTGCCCAGAGCATTCATTGAGTTTAAATTATATAACTAGTAGCACGGAGTACATACCTACTTCAAACTTGTCATTCTGTAACACGTAACTATCTCAAATTTCTAAAGCTGACACCAGTAGCACACATCTACCTGAAGTCCTCAAACACGATATCATCAATATATGTGCAATTAGTAGTGTATACCTGCTCCAAGTGTACTCATCAACTCTACAGCATAGTAACTACCATCTTTAGTATGATGACATTCTCTTTCCGTAATGTACCAGATGTAAGTCATAATGTTGAACATTACAACATATTTCTGTTGATATGACACATAGCATAAAATAATGATTCCTAACTTTTGCCATAACTTTAATAATGTCTAATCTTGTTTCTTGTTATTTACATTGTTTGTAGGCTGCAAATGGTTTCATGTTGGAGGGTAAAATCCAGAGGCCTGCCAGAGAATTTGACAGCGAACATGTTAGGTTCGAACATCGCTTTGCGGCTTTTAATTGCATAATCACTCCGCCTTTGGTGCAATATGACCAGTACTACCAAATCTGTGACCTGAAACTCTTTGAGAACCAGCCAAATAGGGCCACAGATATCTACTTCACTGCTCATAATCTATTCATGAAGGCTCTTGTAATCTTTGAGAAGATAACAAACTCATCGTCTGAGGTGAGTATCTCTTGTATATTAATAGATCTTTCATCAGGACTAGGGTGGTATTGGTTATCTTTAGCATGCACTCTGACGTAAACCTCATCTTTATAGAGATTATGTTTCATTTGTTGTGATAAGAAATTGCTAATGTACCACAATCTTTAAGTACTCATGAGATGAATTGGGTATGATATTAAGTCATTTTTCCATGAACAGCAACATATTTACAAATAGTCTGTGAGAATCTTCATATGACCACTGCTATTGGTTTCATTTTGTAGTATAAATATTGACAAAGTGTTTGTATGTGATTAGATTACATTGGATTGATTAGATATGTTATGCTTGTAAAAATGAACTAAGGACCAAATGCAACTTGCACTGCCTTCTGTTACCTTCTCCTACTCTTTGTCTTTGCATTACCAACTTTTGTTGAACTGAGTATAAAGTATCAAATACTAACACCAATATGTAATACAAAGTACTAACACACTCTGATATGTATCATAATATAATAACACCAATAATACCTAGTTACACTGATATGTATCATAACATGCTAACACCAATATTTGAAAGAGCTATTTGAAAGATCAAATATGCAAATACCAAGAATAAAGTTGATTGCTTGTGTAATATTTAGTAGATGAGGTAGTGCCCTAATACACAAAATAGTCGATATGTGAGGTATGTCTGAATACCAAAATAGTCAGAAGGTGGTGAGGTACATCAAAATACCAAGGTAGTTGATTGGTGAGGTATATCAACATACCCACCCACATAGCTGATTGGTGAGGGGTTTAAATATAGTTGATTGGTAAAGTATACATGATGTGCTTTTTATTTCAATTTAAATTGTTTCACGTCTCTTTGCTTTCATAGACCAACACCTTGATCCGAGTAGCTAAAACTAACAGTGTAGTGATGAAGTTGCTTGCAGGAGGCCACAAAAGGGACAGTCAAATTGTCCCCAGTTTTGACTTTGGAGTGCACAACACATTTCCGATCATCAAACTCCAGTGAAGGCTGACCAGTTGCCTCCAGTCTTGATGGCTGACCAGTTGCCTCCAGTCTTGATGGCTGACCAGGTTCCTCCAGCCAGTCTGGATGGCTGACCAGTTGCCTCCAGCCAGTCTTAATGGCTGACCTGTTGACACTGAAATAGCTGCTTGCCCGATCTCAAGACTTTCCTTATTTTATGTTTGGATGGGTTGATTGATCAATTGATTATTAACATTTGTCTGAATGGAGGATCAGACATAACAGTGTAATATATCAGATGATATTAAAGTCAATTACTTTTAGTCAGTATGCGAAGTGAATTGTTAATTCCATCTCTCAGCAGTAACTCGGAGTAATGGCAACCATTAGACTGCAAGCATAGCTGCAGCGCAAAAATTACGTTGACAAATTACTTGGAAAATAGTACCCAATTGTTTATCTGATTACATTGGACTAACAGTTTACGTTTAAGTTATCAGACAAGTCGTCAGGTAAAGATGGCTGACGTCGGAAGCAGGTATTCTGTGCATCATCATCTAATTTAACTACTACATACTACAAGCTGTCCAGGTGTACCTTAGTCATGCTTCGTAAAGACTTAACTTTTGAAGGGGAAAAAGATAGCAAATTGTAACTGTTTTGATATTGTTGGGTCTGTTATCCTCAACCTTTGAGTTGCACCTAACATAATGCATGAACTTAATGACTCATTTTCTGTAAGGTTGTTGTATAGTGAGAGATTAAATTTTCTGTTGGACGACCAGAATCACCCTTGAGATTGTCACAAGGACGTCAAGTTTATTCACAGCAGTCATGGTAACTTCCTTAAAACATTAGTCTGGTCGCAGATTTGTTGAATAAGCGACCATGTGAAAGATAGAAAAAGTAGAATGTTACATCTTATGTTACATATTCCTACAAATCGTAGTCACGTACCAAATATGTGTGTGTATGGGAGGTCAGTGCAGAGTACACATTATAAGGGATATTCTGCTGGTACGCAATGTGGCACTAATATGTAAGAGAACAATAGTCAAGACTGTTAGTTGAAAACCCAAGTCCATTTCTTGTACATATTACTATGTTTGTTTGTTTGAAAATAAACTGTTTGTACCAGGCCATTATCTTTATTTCCCTTATGATTTGTTCCTTATGAAGAAAACCAGACATTTGCAGCTCAATTCTCATGATGATATTACTACCTTTAACTGTTTAATGACAGATGCCTTCATAAAATTAAATTTCAGCCACTGGCATATACCAGTTATCACAACAACAAAATATTCCGTTTCTGTATCAGTTTCACAAGATCCTTTGCCTCTTTGGTCCAATTACTAGCTCAATGGGGCCAGTGGAGGTTAGAGTACCGTTATTCTGTTTCTTGTGGTCCAATTGCTAGCTCAATGGGGTCTTTAGACGGTGGAGGTTGGGGTTATCCCTTATTCTGCCTCTGTGGTCAATTGCTGGCTCAATGGGGGTCCCAGTGGAGCTTGAACCCTAGTAGCTCAATTGATAGCTTAATGGGGGCTTTAGCCGGTGGAGGTTGGGGTTATCCCTTATTCTGCCTCTGTGGTCAATTGCTGGCTCAATGGGGGTCCCAGTGGAGCTTGAACCCTAGTAGCACAATTGATAGCTCAATGGGGGCTTTAGACGGTGGAAGTTTGGGTTATCCGTTATTCTGCCTCTGTGGTCAATTGCTGGCTCAATGGGGGTCCCAGTGGAGCTTGAACCCTAGTAGCTCAATTGCTGGCTCAATGGGGGTCCCAGTGGAGCTTGAACCCTAGTAGCTCAATTGCTGGCTCAATGGGGGTCCCAGTGGAGCTTGAACCCTAGTAGCTCAATTGATAGCTCAATGGGGGCTTTAGTCGGTGGAGGTTGGGGTTATCCCTCATTCTGCCTCTGTGATCAATTGCTGGCTCAATGGGGGTCCCAGTGGAGCTTGAACCCTAGTAGCTCAATTGCTAGCTCAATGGGGGCATTAGCCGGTGGAGGTTAGAGTTATCTGTTATTCTGCCTCTGTGGTCAATTGCTAGCTCAATGGGGGTCCCAGTGGAGCTTGAACCCTAGTAGCTCAATTGATAGCTTAATGGGGGCTTTAGCCGGTGGAGGTTGGGGTTATCCCTCATTCTGCCTCTGTGATCAATTGCTGGCTCAATGGGGGTCCCAGTGGAGCTTGAACCCTAGTAGCTCAATTGATAGCTCAATGGGGGCTTTAGTCGGTGGAGGTTGGGGTTATCCCTCATTCTGC
>JAIPMN010009200.1:0-12993 GCA_020650975.1 Apostichopus californicus | reverse complement strand
CCCCCCCCCCCCCAGGGTTTTCGTTAGTAGCCGGGACCCGGGTCAAATGACCCGCCTACTGCACGTACATGACCCGGCTACTTTGCGATGCTCAGTAAAAAAAAAAAAAATTTAAATAAAAAATTAATGAACAAAAAAATGACGAAAAAATCGAGAGGAATAAATACCCACAACCAGGTCAGGTGTATAGCTACCTCCGTAGGCTCCATGACCCGAGTGTTAATAAAAAAATTGAGGAGAAAAAAAGACAAATAGGACAGAAGAAAGGGGTGATTGGGAGGGGGCAATATCATTGACCAAACAGCTGTATATTGAACCATTTTGCATCTAGAGACTTTTTAAATTGCAATTTTCCGGCACCCCCTCCCCTTAGACCCCTCCCCCATGTCTGCGTACACACAGTCCTGCCTACTTTTCAACTTGACCCACCTACTACATTTCTTAACAAAAACCCTGCACCCCCCCCCCCCCACTCCATCCCATTCAAGATCGTGATACGTGGCAGAGGTTGATCACTGAGCATGTCGGATAGACGAGACTCAACTTACTACTATGTTTTACCTCCATGCTACTACTACTACTAGCTAATATAATATCTAACCACATACCTGCTTCCCCCATTGCCCCCTCTACCCCTCGCCCCCTTCTGCCCCATCCAATGGATTCAATTTGAGCGCAGCCTTTGAAAGTTTTTAACTCTGGTGTATTTGAGATTAAACAGTGTACCAATTTGGAGAAACATCAAAGCTTTGAATTGGTGAATATAACATGTTATAACATGTTATAACATGTTATACTTAAAGTAGCAACCCCCTATCTCTCTGGGATATAATAAATAAAAATATAAAAATTTGATGCATGCATAACTTGAACTCACCTGCTTCTTGCTAGCTAAAGTGAACAAATCTTTCCTATCCCTTGATGATGTGGAAGTTGTTTGACCTAAATGTGACAAAATAAAGAAATTTCCAAGAAATATTCCAACTTTCTTGTATATTATTCCCTTGTATCTCCATGTGGCAATTTGTTAATAATACCACAGATGAAGCAGTTGCAACCTGCTAGACTGATATCCATGGTGAAGAGCAATCATCACAGCATGCAACACTACTTCTCACTAATGTGAAAAAAGTATTTTTTACCTAAGATTGGAAAGACTTAGTATTTAGTCTCTTTTACTTCCCTGAAAAGTTGTGAAGGTAGGGATGATGATTCTTGCACTAGCAATTTCTTGCCTGGTAAAGTGTTACATCATCACCAAACCTCTGTTCTATCTGTTGTTTCTTATATTTCCATTGAGCCTACATGAATACAAAGCATTTACATGATTAAAAATGGTAAAGTATATTTCTTTCACTGCAGGCTTCACCAATTAGCATGAAGCCTGCATAGTATGACATGTAAGTAGAAATAGTAGTTGTCATGGTTCAACTGCTAAAGTGCTAGTTTATATTGGTAAAAAGTAGCAACATTACTTGTACAGATATTGTTCCAAAGCAATGAAATGTATACTTACCAGTTTACTGTGTGACAACAGATCTTGATAAGAATTGCTAGGTTGCTCACATGCTACTTCAGTCCATATTCCAAACATGCTTTATCTGAATCAGCAAACACGAGTACCTGACAATTGTTTTTAATAAATCCTGTACTTGCATGTACTGAGAACACTTATAAAGTATGACAAATTTAAGAGTAAGGCAGTGTTTAACAATAAAAATCACTTTCATTATTACAAAGGCTATTCTGTAACCTTGAAAAACATGTTCTAACGATTAATTTACACAAACATCCTCACTATGGATTACCTTCAGAATATAGTCTAAATCATGGTACATAGTCAGGAAAAATACTTCAATGGAAATCTCTGAATATCCTTCAAAGGGATGAAAAATCTAACCATTGGGCCTATTTTGTTTTCAAACTCTGAGGTGTGTCTAGACATGTATACAATAGAGTTGGCTATTCCCTGGAGGACATCATTGTACAAACTACTGCAAACAGTGGTACAGGTGACGACATCTAACCTATGATGCTAATGGTTTGGTTATACTTACTGGTTAAAGATATTCCTCCAGTATTTAGTCTTCTGGTTTGCTCAACATAAACCAGATGAAGTTTATCTAAGATTGATGTATCTATAAATAACAGGGCCTATTTCTTACCTTGACAATCTGTGTGTATTCTGATTCCCCAGGTGATCTCTCTGGCTCATTATCAGCGTTGCATTATCTCAAAACTTCAGGTGGCTTGTTTTGATTTGTTTGTTATCTAAAAAGATTAAAAGGAACATTTCAGTGAAAACAGTGAAGCATTTGAAGTGATATTAGGTTCTCAGAATTAAATCACAAGTTACAAATATTTCATTGTTACTTAGTAAAGTCAGTAGTTGTTATCAACAATACTTGTGAGAACATTCCACACAATATCAACATAAAAGCCTTACTTCAGACATGGTTTAAACTACTTGAATGCCCTCAATGCAAACAGCTAGGTTATCTTCACTGAACTAAGAGTTTGATTATATCTTCAAAGAGAACACAACCCTACTAAAACAATTAAAGAATGAATGAAGCCTGGTTAATACACAAGAAAACTAGGACAATAGTACACATAGACTGGTTAATATTGTGTATGAGCTAAAATCCTACATTAAAACACAAACTTATATCAAACTTTGCAATTGACAATAAATATCTCTGCAATACTGTGCCTTACCAATCTAACAAACTAGTATATATGTAATTCATCAATGCTAGCAATTGAAATAAGAAGAAGAAAACTTCAATTCTCCTTCACCATTCTGTAAACTATGCCCTCCCCACACCCTCTCAAGAAACATGTTCATGTTAATTTAGTGTTATATAAGGTTTAACAACTCAAAATATGTTATTTCAATCACACTAAGACACAACACACACAGCATCCTTGGATGACACACTCTAATAGCATATCCTTGACAAACATGTAATACCTTTTGCCTCGAGAGGCTTTTTCTTTTCTTTATTTGTTCTGTGTATATGTGATGAGCTCTCCAATGTTCTGTGTATTAGACTAAGTAGTCCAATCATTTTGTTTTCCTGAGATTTAAAAATGATCTTATCAAAACAAACTTGGCACAGAACATTAAACAATGTAAACTGATAAACAGTCAGTATACAACACCTCAACATTAATGTGTGCCTAAAGAAAATGTAGAGTAACTTTTACACCTGGTAGGCATATCTTAAAACACCAGAATATTCTAAGAGGAGTTCTCCTTCTTCATATTCTTTCGTAGCAAATAGTCCATACCCTTTAATATTAATCACAAATGAAGGGAAATGATCACCAAAAACTCACTATTGACCCTTGTTGAAAATATATCAATGATGCATCTGATATGATGTAGTTGCTGACAGTTAAGTCAGTACAAGTTTACACTTCCTTGATCCATTTTGTGTTTTGAATTGACTAACCCAACTCATTACGATGATTGAAGTATGCTGTACAATGTAACTTGTTCATAACTGCAACAAACTGTGCAGCTTTTTTAAATGGCAACAAGTTGCGTAAACTTATCTGAACTAGGCTACAGATATATGTTGCCAATTCGTTTCGTTTCATTTATTTGGTTTATCACTTCACGTATAAACACAACAGATTCAACATAACATAAATTGTAATTACAGATATTTTATATACATGAGGTGAAAGAAAAAGAAAGAAGTGCACAGAAACCCAGGAGGGGCTTGAAAATGTGCACTCCCAACTTCTTCAGAAATATTTTTCACTTCAAACCCAGAAGGGTCTTTTTTTTTTCTTGATGAAATCTGCGTAAGCTGTGGGTTGCTGTTGGTTTTTATTACTCGTCTACATCTATCAATAAATTTGATCATGTATTTGTATGAGACACTTTCCTGTTCCCTTGCCAATCAAACAATATGGTTCCCAGATGCTATGAGATAATAATCTTAAACCTACTTTCATTCCATTAATCTACTTGTTTCCTTAATATACGACACCACCCACACCCAAACTTACAGTCATGATGTGGATGCTAAAGTACCTGTTTGATTGAATAATTCGGTTTTCTAAATCAACTGATCATTAATTACTTACAAGGGCGGCGGAACCGGGGGGCACAGGGGGCACGTGCCCCCCCACTTTTCCTCAGGTTAAAAATGTTCCCTTTTTTCTACATAAAAATTGTACTCTTGATCACCTTATTAGGTCAGCCTAGGCGTAGGAGCCCAATTTGATTATGGGGGTTGTAACGACTTGCCCAAAAATATAACCAAAATTTTTGCGCGCTCCGCGCGCATTCAACGTCTTAATGTGCATATCATATAGGCATGCATCGGTTATTACACCGCATGCCAATAACAAACAATCATTTGCCGTGCCATTACCCTTCCATATTATTTATAATTATTGGGGAAGTCGTTACAATAATAATGATAATAATATCATAATTTCCAAAAATGCATTGCTATATTACATTGTGACTTTGTAATAAGCAGAAGCCATATAGTCTACTATGAATAATGAGTATAGTTTTAATATCCCATAACCTACCCCATCCTTTCGTATTTTGACATATTTCATTTGCTTTCATGCATGTATCAATCGCGTGTGTAGGGACTTGGACTTTATAATGATTTCACCTCATTTTGTCTCGAAAGAAAACTTGTTTCCCAATTTGGATATAGCAGTGCAACTATGCATTTTTCCTTGAGGGGGTGATGTGTATACGCAAATAAGATAATACAATAAGAGTTATAGAGGGTACTACATATCAGGCTGCATCAGTCCAATCGAATTTCTGCAAAGTGCCCTTCGACGTCGGTGCCCCCCCCCCCAGATTAAAAGTGCTTCCGCCGCCCTTGATTACTTAGGAATAAGTTCTTTTAACAAAACTATTGGCCACAAAACATGTACTATAAAATCATTCTAACTGGTATTCCTTTTCATGTTTTCTACTAAATTGCCCACAACACACAAAGCTTAACAATCATTACACTTGGCACAACTGTTTATTACAGTAAGTGTTGTTCCCTTGTAGCCTCACATATGCAGCACACACTCATGGAGTAGCCTATATCAGAAACTGTTCAGTGAGAAATGCAGCCTAACATGCATTCAAAGGAAGAGCCTACACCTGGACCTTTTTAACTGGTAAGTAATGCAGCCTAACATACATCCAGCACATACACAAGGAATAGTCTATATCAGGAACTGTTCAGCCAATGCTAGGAACTGTTTTGTAAGTATTTTAGCCTTACATATGCAGCACACATTTACGAACTAGCATATAACTGTTCAGTAAGTATTGTAGCCGAACATATGCAGCATGCATTCAAGAAGAAGCCTATACCAATAGTGTTATGAGTTAAAGAGTTATGATATTGATGCAGGCCTCAAATCTAACAATTTTTAGGGCCTTGAATTGGGCAAAATTTTAAAGGGCTCCAAGGCCATGAGGTAAGGCACGAGGTAAGGCACCATGCAAGGCCAACTGCATCTTAACAAAGGGCAACAAGGCCATGAAGAATAAACATCATGAAACAATTTCTGTTCAGGTCCTGACAACTGTTTTAATGAAGCAGAAACAGTAGAACATTTATCCTGGGCTAGGCTCTTTGCAAACAATCATCTCTATGAAAATTATAGGCCTATGTGAATAGCTTTTTACGCAATGTGGAATAAAAAATCAAACTTCAATGTCCACTTGTGACGATTCACAGAAGTTTACGCATGAACGTTGCACCCAAAAAAAATTCTGAAGAACATGGTCAATTGGACTTTGTAACAGAAACTACCGTGGTATGAATGCACATTTTACATAACAACTATCAATGCAGAGAGAAGAAACATACTGTGACTGTGAGAAGAAACATACTGTGAGATGTTATATCCTTTTCAGGATCAGAGATATTAGCTTCCCACAAAATTCGTAGATTGTCTCAACTCATAAAATTTTCTGATCAAAACAATGAGTCAAATATTACGTGATAGTCTCAGAAACAATTCAAGTGCATCTTCGTACCAGGAGTGATTGTTGTCAAAAGTTACGTAGGACGGTATGCGGCAAGGCCTCACGTTATGATATTTTAGTGCACACATATGATAGCATATACAACACACTTTGTTATCTCTACACAGGTGAAAAGTAACGTTGCAAGCAGCGTTACCAGCGGCTCATGCCAAAACACGCTAGATTTGCAAAAGTAAAACCCCAGAAAACGCTAGATATAGATTTTCATCAACATATGTAATGTAGCCAGCCTATTACCTTCCATCACAAGTTGCACTTATTCATATGATAGACCGTTTTATGATTATTTTTAAAAAAATCAAGTCATAATGGCTCAGAATCATAACAAAACAACTGTAGAATCAACAAAATTACAACTACTTCAGACAAAATTTAACTGCAAGAAACGATTCTCGTCTCAATCCACGGTAAGGCTGTGTGCGTAGTGTGTACATAAACTCACACAATGGCCCACAGTTCCTCTCCTCACGTTTACTACATGAACACGTGCGCCTCAGCTGTACGTACGTTCTGCATTATTCATAATAATTATATCGACCGAGATAACATTGTTCAGTGTGTTGCCAAGCGGTAATTTCACCTCGAATGTTTCGGAATACGTGCAATTTTTTTGGGAACCATCAAGTTCGGGCAATTTTGAAAAAGCGTACGCTAGAACACCAGAAAAGTCTAAAAACGCTAAATCTAGTGTAAAAACGCTAACGCTGGTAACACTGGTTGCAAGTGATTGTTGTTAAACAAGTTCGTGTTCATCGAGCACTACAGATGCAAGAATGTTTCCCAGACAATGGATAGGGACTATGAGCCAATCAAATCACGGGAAGTTTGGAAAGCATTGTATATTTTTAGCATGAAAATCTCTGTAATGGAGTGTTGTAAACCCTGTCTGTACCTTGCGGTTGATTGTTATGATATATTAATTTTCAAACGAATCCAATTATCTGTAGCATTGGGAGAAATGTTGGTTCTTGTCAGAAGAAGTTGTGGTTTTTTGAAAGAAATAATGAAAGATGTTCATTCAAAAATGTGTTTTATGTTTTCCGTTGACCTAGTTGTCAGGGTGTATATTGGGGTTTGTTTCTCAAAAAGGGCACGATGGCCATCGGAGAAAAAAGGGCAAGGCATTTTTGGCCGTAAAAACGTCAGATTTCCTATAGGCACCAAGGCCAGTTGGAAGGGCACCGTCGGCCATGGCCGTCGTGAAATCTGAGGCCTGATTGATGTACATGTAATCAACTACCCCTGATAGTGATACCTGGGGTAATACCGCCCTCCCCTTCATCCTTCCTCTCATTTTGATATTTTTTTTGGGACACACAAGTACAGATTTCACTAAGTAACAAATAGTAAGGTGTTTAAGTAAAATGTATTAACCTTCTACTAGGAAACTGTTGTTTACAAAACTGAATTATTTGATTTGACTTAGTCTTGGAATATTTCTTAACCTCAAAGTAACTGGAGTAATAGTCTACCATTATTATGTAGGTGTCTGAATTATACACAAAAAGATCTGTTCCCACTTTTTGCCATGGGCGCACTGGGCTTTCATGTTTCTTCAGTGGCTCCTTTTGGTTTTGATATCTAAAACGATAACAAACATCACAGTTTTCAATTGTTGCTGTGGTTTGCACTGCCATGTTTGGCCAATACATTAGATCTCTTGCCAACCTTTTAGTTTTTTTCCATTCCTTGATGAACTTTTCCAAGCATCATTTTTCACAATTTAACAGGAATGAACACCTTTTCATTTTTGAAAACTAACCCATTCTCAACTGTCAATTCACTTTGGCAAGCCCAATATGGAGTTAAATCTTTGGGTCCAGAGTTTGTTTACTGTTTGGCCATTCGGAAACAATTTGCTGATGAAGCTTTGCTAAAACTGGATCTTTTTGTGTTGCATTCTCTGTCTGTCAATTTTGAATTTGAAATTGGCAAAGGAGATACTACACATTCCATGATATGTAAGCTGTTATTAACTTCATCTGATGTATCAGGTAAATAACTACGACTTAAAGCATCAGCAACATATAATTCACAGCCTTTCTTATAATTAACTGTAAGCTGATACTTTTGCAACATTCTCTGAAGCCTTGGGGGTGCTACACTTAATGGTTTCCTAAAAATAGCCTCTAGGGGCTTATGATCAGTTTCAATGTATGTCATCCTGCCAAATATGTATTGATGGAATTTTTCGCATCCAAATACAATAGCGGCCAACTCTTTTCAATTTGTGCATATCTTGTTTGCGCATCTGTGAACGTTTTCGATGCATATGCAACTGGTTTTTCATTTTGCAGTAGTACAGCTCCAACCCCACCTTTTGAAGTATCCATGCTTACTGTTACAGGTTTGTTGGTGTCAAAATACTGTAGTACTGGAGTTTCAGTCATCAGTTGTTTTAGGGAAAATTTGAAACATTTTTCCTGTTCTTCTCAATGCCATATTGTTTCTTTATGCAGGAGCACCCTGTTCAGAGATAGCTGATAAATTCCTAATAAACTTAGCAACAACATTTATCATTCCCAGAAATCTCTTTAGCTCAGTTACATTTGTTGTAGGCTGCATTTCCTGAATTGCCTCTACTTTCTTTGGGTCAGGTTTTATACCATTTGATGTCAATATGTGACCAATATATTTGGCTTCACTGACTTTAAACTTACACATGTCTATTGTTTAGTTTTAGATTGTTTTCTTGACATCTTTGTAAGACATTTTGTAGCCTAATGTTATGCTCAGCCTCATCAGCTCCCCACACAATTATTTCATCCATCATGACTTCTACACCACTTAGAGCATCGAATAATTCTGTCATGACTCTTTGGAATATTTCCGGGGCAGCATTAATCCCGAAAGGCAACCTTTTTTACCTATACCTCCCTATGGGTGTGTTGAAAGTACATAATTTTGAACTTTTTGAGTCTAAGGCCAACTGCCAATACCCACAATTTGCAAAGTACTAAGAACTAGCTTGTGGAATCCTAGTTATGATTTCTTCCACTGTTTTCATTGGATAATGAGCTCTATCTAATGCCTCATTCAGATCTTTTGGATCTAAACATATCCATACCCTCTTTCTATCAGGTTTTATGACAGTTACCGTACTACTGACCCAATCACTTGGTTCAGTGACCTTCTCTATCACATCTAAATCAACCATACGTTTAAGCCCTTCCTTTACATCTTCTCTCAATGCAATGGGAACTTTACGGGGCGGGTGAACTACTGGCCTACTACTTTATTTTACTTTAAGTAACACTTTACCTGGCAAACAACCAAGTCCTTTAAATACATGACTGTAATTGTCCTGTGGTTCTGGAGTTTTCGATGACTCCACACTGTCGATACGTTGAATCAGTTCTAGGGCAGTGCATGCTTTCAAGGGTTTCTTCATTCCTTCGACGACTTGGAAACTGAGGTCATAGTAGCGATTTTTGTGTTCACAGAGGAGTACACACTTCCCCATAGGTTTTAGCTTGTGTCCTGAGTAAGTAATCAGATGCATCTTTGATCTCTGCAACTTCACATTCTCCATGTTTTCCAGGACTGATGAAGAAATCACATTGCATTGTGCTCCAGTGTCAAGCTTGAAGTTGACTTTCTCATCTTCAACTAACAAATTGATGTTCCATTCACAATCAGCTGTTTTGCATTGCTGAGACTCTAGAAAGTCAATGAAAATGTCTGAGCTGCCGGATCCTTCTGTACAGGTATCACGGTTTGCCTCCTGTATGTACTTTTTGTGGTTACGTTGGTCATGTTTCTGTGTCTTGGAGCCTTTTGACTGATTTAATTTTGTTCGGCACATCTTGGTAAAATGGTTTGTTTTGCCACAGTTATTACAAGATTTCCCTTCTGCTGGGCAATATCCACTGTGATCTTGGTTATAACAAACATTTACTGCCCTGGTGTCGAGTTGAGCTAGGCCTATTGCTTTGTGTGTTAGACCTATCATAGTTTCGAGACTGTCTAGGCTTATCGTTATTTGTTACTTTTGTTATGATAGCCTGTGTACACTTCACTTTCACTTGTACTTTGTCGCAAAGAATTGTTCAGTTGTGTCATCTGAGCTTTATTTCTTTCTGAAGTTTTGCATATTTCTGCAGCTTTGGCAAGGTCTAGGTCTTCTTTGCAAGCAAATTTGCCCTAACTGCATCATCTCTGAGTCCGACCACAATTCTATCCTTCACAAGGTCATCTGTGAGAGTGCCAAAGTCACATGTGTTAGCAACATATTTCAACTCGGTCAAAAATTGTTCAAATGATTCACCGTCGCGTTGAAATGTCGTATTGAATACGTGTCGCTCAAATGTTACGTTTTTCTGTGTTAAGAAATGTTCTTCGAACTTTTGTATCAGGACGTTTAGGTCCTTTTTCTCTTCGTCAGTCGCGAAAGTAAACGTATTGTATACCTGTAATGCATCATCGCCTATTATGTGTAGCAACGTACTACACTGTCCTATAGGATCCTTTGCGCTTAGGCCTGAAGTATTTTTATGAAGTGTAAATTTCTGCTTCCAAAACTTCCACTGTTCAGCAACATTTCCTTTCAAATTTACATTCTCCGGTGGACCTAGGCCTTACATTGACAAAAAATCATCCCAATTATGTCACCATCTAAATATTCGTGAAGAATCTTGTGGATATTTATGTCAGTTTATTATGTTCTTTAGTACGTTAACAGGGTTATGCTCTATCTGGTAATAGAGGGCGATATCTTAGAATAAAAACAATCATTACAGCTACCACCACTAAGAAGGGCAATGTTTATCCTAGCCTAACATACTATTGGCATGCAGTTACTGCAGCCAGGGTATAAACCATTTAAACTACTCGTACTGAGTAATATACGCCTAGGCTAGCCTATAACAGTAAACACATAACATATCACTAAGTATGAGTTGACTCAAGCACCTCAACAACGAAACATGTCTTTGGAATGTGCCAACTTTGAACTAAAATTCCTTTGAAATAACTTTTCTCGTTGATTTCCTATTACTTACAAGTAGAAAGTAACTGCATAACTTACGATTTCTCACATAGAGGCCCGTCGGCGTACAAGTATTCGCGGGAACTTAAGCAACTGTAAAAAAATTCTTGCAAACGGTGGCGCTAGATACTAAATATTGAAGTGTGTACGTTTCATGTCTGAGCTCAAGTGTGAGTAAATCCAATGATCATGTTCATAGTCAGTGTGTAGGAGTACCCCCATTGAGTACCAGAAGCCCATTGTTTTTGGTGGAGGTCAAAGGTCATTTGGGGTCAACAGGGGTGAAATTGTGAAAACCTTGTAACCACGATATCTCAAGGAGGGAAGGTCGGACCAACTTCATAATTGGTGTGCAGGGGAACCCAATTGAGTACCTGCAGCCTATTGTTTTTGGTGGAGGTCAAAGGTCATTTGGGGTCACCAGGGAAGAAATTGTTAAAACCTTGTAACAACGATATCTCAAGGAGGGAAGGTCGGAACAACTTCATAATTGGTGTGCAGGGGAACCCAATTGAGTACCTGCAGCCTATTGTTTTTGGTGGAGGTCAAAGGTCATTTGGGGTCACCAGGGAAGAAATTGTTAAAACCTTGTGGGGTTACCAGGGAAGAAATTGTTAAAACCTTGTAACCACGATATCTTAAAGACGGAAGATCGGACCAACTTCATAGTTGGTGTGCAGGAGCACCCCATTGAGTACCAGACGCCCGTTGTTTTAGGTGGAGGTCAAAGGTCATTTGGGGTCACCAGGGAAGAAATTGACGGGTTGCACACTTTGCTGCCACCTCGAAAAAATTCAAATTGTTGACGTTTTCAAGGTGATAACGCAACTCGTAAGTGCATCATTTTTTGGCAAATTTACGAAAATTTTTGACGTTTTCACGTGATAACGAGTGTCGTCAGTGCATCTTTTTTTTCTGCAAGTTGACGAGTTTGCACACTTTGTTGCAAACTCGCCAACGTGACTAAAATGCGAAAATTGTTGACGTTTTCACGTGATAACGAGTGTCGTCAGTGCATCTTTTTTTCTGCAAGTTGACGAGTTTGCACACTTTGTTGCAAACTCGCCAACGTGACTAAAATCCGAAAATTGTTGACGTTTTCACTTGATAACGAGTGTCGTCAGTGCATCATTTTTTCTGCAAGTTGACGAGTTTGCCCACTTTGCTGCCATCTCGCCAAGTTGGCAAAATCCGAAAATTGTTGACGTTTTCACGTGATAACGAGTGTCGTCAGTGCATTTTTTTTTCTGCAAGTTGACGAGTTTGCACACCTTGCTGTCATGTGAACAAATTCACAAAAATCCTAAAATTGTTCACGTTTTCACTTGATAACGAGTGTCGTCAGTGCATCTTTTTTTCTGCAAGTTGACGAGTTTGCACACCTTGCTGTCATGTGAACAAATTCACAAAAATCCTAAAATTGTGGACGTTTTCACGTGATAACGAGTGTCGTCAGTGCATCTTTTTTTTCTGCAAGTTGACGAGTTTGCACACCTTGCTGTCATGTGAACAAATTCACAAAAATCCGAAAATTGTTCACGTTTTCACTTGATAACGAGTGTCGTCAGTGCATCATTTTTTCTGCAAGTTCACGAGTTTGCCCACTTTGCTGCCATCTCGCCAAGTTGGCAAAAATCCGAAAATTGTTGACGTTTTCACGTGATAACGAGTGTCGTCAGTGCATCTTTTTTTCTGCAAGTTGACGAGTTTGCACACTTTGTTGCAAACTCGCCAAAGTGACTAAAATCCGAAAATTGTTGACGTTTTCACGTGATAACGAGTGTCGTCAGTGCATCATTATTTCTGCAAGTTGACGAGTTTGCCCACTTTGCTGCCATCTCGCCAAGTTGGCAAAAATCAGAAAATTGTTGACGTTTTCACGTGATAACGAGTGTCGTCAGTGCATCTTTTTTTCTGCAAGTTGACGAGTTTGCACACTTTGTTGCAAACTCGCCAAAGTGACTAAAAT
>JAIPMN010009198.1:0-13222 GCA_020650975.1 Apostichopus californicus | reverse complement strand
AGCCTCACGATCCACATTTTAGACAGCTGTGTGAGGTCGTGATTTAAATTAAAGCAGCAGGGACTTGACTTTACCATTTACGTGTGTACCTCAGCTTATAATATATTACGCACACCCACGACACACAAAATCGTACCCGGTGGTATAGGGGGGTTGATTCATGGAGTCATGGTGGAATTGCTGCCTTAGTATCGTATCAATAGATAGAGGGCTTTTACCTATATTTGTGTGTGGTGCCTACTACATGTCCTATGGGACAACTATATGCATTGATCCTTGATGACAAATCACGTACGCATCAACAACACCTGCAACTTGGTATAAGATATATACGTTATATGCGTATGCATTACATCTTCATGATGTGTACGGTGGTTGTGCTGGTATGATCAAGTGATCTTTATCAGGTCCCTGTATGATCTATAGCGTCAATGTAATGGCGTTATATGTACCACAGTATAATAATAAATTTTCACAACTTAATTTTTGGTTTCGATGATAATCGATATCGCAACCTATGCAGTCATGCAAGCGAATGAGTGTGTATGTAGGTATGTACGCGTGTGTGAAGCCTTGCTTGTAAACACGTTATCTCATGAAGGGAAACTTGGACCAATCTCATGTTTAGTATGTAGTTGTAACATGTTCAGTACAAGACGGCTTTTGCTTTTTGTGAAGGTCAAAGGTTATTTGGAGTCACCAGAGGCCAAATTGTATCTCCCACCGACCAGCCTATTAGATAACGTGTGCGTTACGCCTCATAAGAATAGGAAGCTGTTTACAATTGGAAATTAGCGTATGGGCATCCGTAGAATCTAAATATTCATATTTTAATTTCTCACCCAATTAAAGACAAATTAAACATAAATATCACGACGGCTTGGTTATGCGCATGGCAGAGTAGAGTATATGCAGGTAGCCTAATAACAATAAGCATTGTTAAAACTATGGAGACTTGAAAATCAATCATAGTGCCGAGTGAATTTTGCGTTTTCGCGAGTATATTTTTAGTCACGGTCCCCAAATAGCGAGTACTTTTAATAATATTTGTCTTGGCCTGAGAAGAAGCCTCTTGTCTTGGGATCGAGAGATCAATCTGTATGGTGAATACAAGAAAAGGGTCCATCTCTGTTATCAGCTGCCAATGTATATGTTTGTCATGTCTCAATGCTTTTCACTGGACTTATGACTTATGTTGTTCATCCTGGCTATACGCTACAGCCTAGTGTGTCACATTCATATAAGATTATGTATGTAGCATCATCGAAACCGCACTGCAGTTTTGTATTTGGCAGATATGTATTTGGCGGTAACATATTTAAACCTAATTATTATTCACCATTCGTCTAGCACAGCAATAATAAACCCCGATCCGTTGCGTCGGTCCGTTGCGAATACAATTAAAAGAAACACAGGATCCATCCATAATACGATTAAAAGTATGTTGAGATCCTTCACAAAGTACGAAAAGTTTATATAACGACATAAAGGAATGCGATTCCAATACGAAGTCTCTACTAAATGAGATCGATGCGGTCCAATAGGAACGTTTCTCAACGAGATGAAAATAGAGGGCGCTATATATATAAATACCAGAGCCGTATATTTAGATATACGGCTCTGATACATACCAGATCCGTACAACATACGGCCCTGATACATACATATATGCTTATATATGTCATATAAACATATATACGTACAAATAATTCTATATATCTACAAATATTAATTGGAAGTTTGTTCTAATTTTGATATAAACTAATTTGACGGATTTAAATTACATTACAGTGGACAATTAGGACTACTTGGTTTTAATGGTCAAATTTTATTTAAAAAAAAAAATACTGAAGTTTTAATTTTTTCTACTTCCAATGTTGTTGCATGTGAATAGTATCATTTGAAAAGAAAGTGCCTGCGCGACATTTTGTAAAAATGAAAGAATAGTTGTTCGCTACGTGACGTAGGCCTACATGTATTTGTTGACTCATCAATTAATGTGCACATGGTAGTCAAACGATGGATGTCTTCCTTTGGTCAATATCAATTGTATTTCTTATAATTGCCCAGTTGCGGGCTCAGTTGGTACAGTTTGCTAACATTGTTTGCAATTCCCAATCAAACACAAAATGATTATTTTTGTCTTCTCAAGAGAACCTGTAGACTTCCACTAGTTTGGGTCTAAAGGATCGTGGTTAACCCTCCCCGTTTCCACGGACCTTATATAAACTTCTCTGAAGTTTAACTCTGAAGAACATTTCCGACAAAAAGCAACCGATGACGATAAAGCAACCAACATGCTAATCGCATGACTAGCATGCCCAGGGTTTCAAAGGGTGTGGGGTGGGGAATTCAAAATGTCCCCGACTGATTAAGGCAGGGGATTGAACTCTTCTGGAAGGGTCAGAGGCAAGAAGTATTTAATAATCCTATGTAGGTTTGGGATTCCTCCCTCAGAAAACATAATTAACGTCACATGAAGTATTCTGACACATATCAAGAATACAAATTTGTTCTATACAAAGAGTTGCTACTAAATACGTTGTGTGAGGTACAAAGAAAGAAAGGGGGTTTGGGTGGGACAGGTTCACCCGTAGTGGTGGTCCAATTCATTCCCAGTTGAATCCAAATGTCGCCCGGCTAATCCATTCCCCCACCAGACGACTGGAAGTGGGTAACCATGCTCCCGTTGCCCCTCTTTGCACATGCCACTGAATAGAACCAATGTAGTTATGCAATCAATATGTTGATAATGCAATCAATATGTTGATAATGCAATCAATTGTTAATAAAGGAATCAACATGTCGATAATGCAACCACTTTGTGGATAAGCAGCCAATATGTCGATAAGAAAGTATATAGGACAATAGATCTATCAATATCCTGATAACGCAAGCAATATGTCAATAACGTAATCAATATGCCCATAGATCAACCAATATGTCAATAACACAACCAATATATTGATATAAATGCAACCAATATGTTCATTTAGCAACTGATATGTGGATAAAAGTGTATCATCAGTAAACCTACAATTTAAAGGCTCGCTTAGTTCTCAACTATTTAATCTGTACCCTGGATATTAATATCTGTTGTATTGTTTTCTTTACGTGTTTTGTGTGATCTGTCGCGAATAACAAAGGTTTTGTTTATATTGACTAAAAGCAACCGACCTCTGATACAATCTGGCCAGTTATCATATTACAGAAAATAACAAAACAAAAGAAGGCAATATCGTATTGGTTGCTACTCTTATATTTACACGTATATTGAACCAGATGCAACAGAGTCCCACGAACCGGACCAGGCAATTATTAACTTCAACGGGGACCGTCAAAACCGAACGCTGCCCAGGAATGAGACCGTAAAGAGTTTTGCTATGATACTATGATACATTTATTGATTCATGATATAACAGAAAAACGCGAGTCTCGTAGGCGGCGCGTCTGTGAGAATACAGCACACATGTGGTAACAAAAACCCTGAAGAATGTGATAAGGTCACTTGGATTACAGGTCACACAGATACATGGGGCACTCCATGGGTGTAACTAACCAGATGGAACCCCCCTCCCCCAGCGGTTACCTGCCTTTAAATACATTACATGAGCAGTACAAGAGTAGTCTGCAAGCTAATAACCCTGGCTGAAGTTCATACTGCAGGTGGAGTGTCAAAATATTTAGTAGGAGCATGACACTTACACATGACACGTGTCAGTTACACATGACACGTGACACATGTCACTACACATGACACAGTCCAAATATGTTCTTGCACTGATGCTCTCCTAACATCCGTTAACAGCACCCTGCTTTAAAGGAAGGATGGGAAACAGTTAAACACTTCCTTCTCAATCTGTACTGCTTGAAAAGTTCCAACTCACTCTTTGACTTTGCTCTCAAAGGGTATTTACATCCAACTGATATCTTGAGGTTTCATTTGAAGTGTGCCCCCCTGTTCCCAACCCCCCCCCCCACCAGCTGTGTTGCCTCACACAGACGTTTCCAATGATGGTAACAAATGTCAGAGTTGACATTCATGCTCAATAAATACATAGATTCGATTTGAAATATCCTTCCACCTTATCTAGCTGTATATAACTCTGCCTTGACTTATGACCACCGAGATACAAAGCTTTGATCTCAAACTTCTTTTACTTGCACCATTAAATATCTGTTGATCAAAGAATTAATAATATGGATGGATTTATTATTAAAATACACAATGCATTGGTTTATATACTACTGTTAGTTAGGTTATCTACTGTAATAAACGTATTAACTCATGTCAAATTTTCCTAGCTTTTGCTTAATAATCGGCAGGAGTTTACAAGACAATTAGTTACTTTATTAATAAATTTAAAAAAAGGTGTGACGTAGGCTTTCTACCGTTTCATAATTAACAGCTTCATGCAAGTATGAATATGGTCACACTCTTTTCCACTCTACAAACCTCTTCCGTAGTCGACACTAAAATGTGATGTAACAAATTCATTTCTATTTTACAGTAGCTGGTTGCATTTGCAGCACGACTTTTCTTGCCTTTACATATGCTTGATGGTTAATCTCTTTTCTTAATTTATTTACATTAAATTTTCTTGCAGAAGATATTAAATCTTGATAATATCAGTTACTTTAAAGAACATCAGCAATTAATGGTTAGACCATGAAAGATTGCAGCCTCATACATAGTTTTATTGGGTTAGACCAGAAAACAATGCAACTTTTTATCATCTTTGCTGTGACATTTATACCCTGATACGATGGTTTCAATGGTTGACCTACTTAAAAAGTGAATGACTTACTCTGCACTTTCGTTTACACTTTCGTTGGACTTTATAACAGTGCAGTGTTATTATAAAGGTTTGCTAACATGATTTCAAAGGCAAGCCCATAACATTACATTGCCTTACAGTACTTTTTTCAACACTTGGTATTATGGTGTCACCAACAAGACAAGGTTACAGTGCCATCTAATACTTGGTATTATGGTTTCAATAACCAGACCAGATTACAGTGCCATCTAATACTTGGTATTATGGTTTCTATAACCAGACCAGATTACAGTGCCATCTAATACTTGGTATTATGGTTTCAATAACCAGACCGGATTACAGTGCCATCTAATACTTGGTATTATGGTTTCAATAATCAGACCAGATTAGAGTGCCATCTAATACTTGGTATTATGGTTTCTATAACCAGACCGGATTACAGTGCCATCGAATACTTGGTATTATGGTTTCAATAATCAGACCGGATTACAGTGCAACCTAATACTTGGTATTATGGTTTCAATTACTCCTAATAACTATGGTTTCAATGGCTAGACCATGTTACAGCGCAGACCTCCTTGGCAATGCTGTAGACACCTATAATTATTATGCATGGTTCAAAGTTGTCTGTATGCAATTAAAAGTTTTCCATTATTCTTAGAAACTGATTATTTACTCCTTAAATTTCTCTAATATAACTTTATCAAAAATAGCCTTCATTGATCAAAGCAATTAAGAAAGTGTTGACATAGACCTCTTTGATTTATCAAAAGAAGGAAACAAGTCACACACATTATTATATCAAATTTCGATAAATATGTTGGAATCGGTTTGGATATTTTGAAAAAGATTGACGAGACAAAAAATAATTTTGGATTTAGAGAATGCTAGAGAGATGTTGTTGGGGTGGGCATATTTTCTGCTCCAGAGTCCCAGCCATTGAGTAACAAATCATAAGTTTCTATGGTGACGGGGCGTGTCATAATTGTGCACCAAGTCTATGGAATGATATGTCACCGCCTCTTGATTGCTCTAAGTATAAACTTAAAAGTCATCTTTTTTATTATGCACTTGAAATCACTGATCTTGTATTTATTTGTCTTAACTGTGTTTAAATATTAGTTTCATTTTAATTTTGTTTTAAAATTTAATTTTGTTTGCTTCTGTTTTTGCTTTGACTACTTAATTCCTTTTGATTACTCTTACAGTACTGTATGTATCTTACAGTACAAAGTACTCTTATAGTTGTACTTTGTAAGAGTTTACTCTAGTCCTACGTAAAGTGCTCTGAGGTAGTCTTCCATGTCAAGCACTTTATAAATGTATAGTAGGGTTAATTAATAATATTACCATTATTGACATGAATTAAACTGAAAAAAACCCAGTACCTTCTATTTTTCTCATCACAAAACCCAGTAAACCATATATGTAATGCATATGTGGTTATGGAAAAACTTAGGCAGCAGTTTAGAAAATAAAGTTATTTTCAAACAAAAATGGAATATCCACAATACCTTTCAAGCGGTAGGGTTTGTAAATAATCATAATAATCGTGAATGGGTATATAAATATATATATAAATTAAGCTGCGTAACATCATTTAAATGCAAACACAGAGAAGAATTGAAACTGCTTTCACAGGGATTAAAAAGAGAAAAAGAAAGTTAGTAGAAAGATATATATATGGAGTCAGCATTTTTTTTCTTGTTGAAACTCCACTTAAAAGGTAATAGGTACAAAAATACACCTTGTCAAAAATTAAATTGTTTCTATTTTTATTTAAATACAATTGTTTTGTGTTGACTTTGCATCCTGACCATAATATGACACCTTGAAATAATACTTACCCTTCCAAGTATAAATACTGACACCTTTTCCAAACATTTTCTAGCAGAATAATTTACTAGACTAAAAAGAAACAGCAGCAAAATACAGTACTTAAAAAGCTGCATAATTCCTTTAAAAAAAAATGGAACTTTCTCCTTTTTTTCCCCTTGGAATGCTTGAAAATGATACAAATTGAAGCAAGATATGGCAATGAGCTGGTTTCAAGGTATACTGATTACTTAAAGTGTAAAATACAGCGACAAAAAGAATGTACCTCTTTCTGCAATAAGACGCCCAAATCACAAAGATCAGTGGTCATATCTTGCAAACTGATACCTATATACAATGTTACTACAAAAGCCAAGAAAGGCTGAATTACATAAAATGATGCTGTGCTTTCCCACCATGAATAATTTACACCAAAAAAAAAAAAAAAAATTGTCTACACATTTTGTTTCTTTTTCTGAAAGCTGTCAACAAACAGTTCCACCCTTTTTGCTAAACAAATTTTTGCTAATTATTTGTCTCCTACAGTTGGCATTCAATGGAATGATGGGTACTACTGAGGATAGTGGCATATGGAAGAAAGAAAAACATATTGACCCATGGCCTAGAAGAGACTCAATGCTGGTTACGTTTCACATATGTTCAACAAATTCAGAATATAAACACTCCACCGAGAACAATATATCGGATGAAAATGCAAGCTTGTCCCCCAGTGGTAAAAATAAATTGTAGTCGACACCGAGAATACAAAAGATATTAAATAGTTTTCGACCAATGGAGTAAAAACGTGGAAGCTTGGTGCACTAACCCTGCATTTCTAAAGTCCTTCGTTTTAATAGAAAACAAACGTCCAAAAAACCAAAAAAAATTGCTTAATACCATTTGTCAGAAGCACTTAAAAAAGTCTGCACCTAATAATCACAACAATAGCACATAATTTGTAGAGATATTACCTGTAATTGTGGAGAGTGTTAATTGGGATAGCTGCGTGCACCCTTACCCCTACCTGCCCCCATCGGTGTATACATAAATCTGGCTCTAATATGTCCATTACGAGACGGGCATTAAAACGAGGGCCATGTGACGTGCTCCCCCTATAGCACACAACTCTTATAGTACTCCTTGTATGTGTATTCTACAGTAACTAAATGTCATGATCTCATAGCTAACACATGCCTTGTGAAGCTACGCGAACAATGGAAATCAAGCTGAAGTGGTACATTTTTCCAATGCTTTACCGTAATTTTCAATTTCCAAACTTACCACTTTGAGTATTTTCTTTCAAACAATCAAACCGCAACTGGACCGTTTGCAGCTTATCAGAACTGTACACAGATGTACATAGACACAGAAGCAGACAACAGGATTCATTGTTCCTTAGCAACACAAGGCTCCTTGCCGTTTTTGCATGTAAACAAGTGCGTATGATACGATAGGACTGACTGCTGTACGCGATCAATAAGACTGACAGTAGATGTTCGAAGAGTAGCCAAGGTCCCACCTAGGTCCAAACCAAAGCAAGTATTCTCAAAGTCACTGGAAGAGCCTGTTATAGTGGCACTGTGTTGTCCACGGAACTCTCATCCCTTAATCTGACAAAAGGCTAAATAATATGCTAGTAGCACCTGGGAGCATGTCACATGACCCTCAATGGTTGGTACATTTTCCTACTGTGGAGAATGAAGAGTTCCAGATCATATTAAATTTTATGCCCGTCGCTTCCCTTACCTACCCCCCTCTCTCCTTCACATCGCCGCCTTCCCAGAGGGATATAAACTTTGGCAGATAACACTTGGGAACAGTTACAGCAAAACTGAAGTACACCTCATGCATTATATTCCTGACAGATCACTACAAAATGGATCTGTTAAAATTGAAAATGGAAGAAACCTTTACAAAAACCATGGAGATCTGATGGGTTGGTATGAGAACTGTGTAGAACTTTGGTTCATATTTTAAATTTTTTTTAAAATTTTTTTAAAGTTTTTTGTTTACAGTTACCATACTGAATAGCTTTCAGATACGTTCCTTGCAGCTATGGAATTACTTACTTACACGATACAGATAATATTCAACAGAGGTAGATTCTCCCAAAGTAGTAGTAGTAGGTACTACAGGGTTTACAGATGTCAAAACAAATTAACATCAGACTCTTAAGAAGCACTTAGAGACTTACAAAGCTGTGTTGACTAGTTGGTACCATCCACTCAGCCAATATGAATACAAACATAGACACCCACAGAACATAGGTTTGAATACCTTCCATGAAGGTGTCCACTACTGTTAAGCCTTATATTAAATTCCCTGATGAGTTTAGCAATGCTCATCAAACCTGATGGGAAATGAATGGTTAGATCAAACCCTGCTAAAGACCACACACATCTTTGTTAAGGCAACAGTCTAAAATATCTCTTGTTTCGATAAATTGTAATACGTTTTAAACAAATTTACAGCCGTCTACCCACTTGTAGATGAAGCTAAAATCTCTCCCCCTGCCACCCCTTCCCGCCCACCTTCAATGCCACTTCATGTTCTATGGTGATACCGACGATCAGATACACCATAACTCCGAGACTTCAAATTAAACCACACTGGGTGAATAGGTGCTTGGACATCGTTCCGCACACTACAATGTTCCTTTTGTAATTTTCCACACGGTCTTTATCATGTGCCAAATCCTTCCAGACTGCTACCAGCTAGCAGACTTCTCTGAGGTCTGTCACAACTGCCTTTTCCGCTGGCAGAGATAGAGCAGAAGCTTCTTAGATCATGTCAACAGTTCTACTTTTACAGCCTGAGCATCAGTCTTCTTGGTTTCAACTTCCACCCGAGATTAAGCCAGCATCGTTTCACCTTCCGGATGGACGGTCTCGCCGTTTTGCGGTTTGGCATTGCCATTCAAGTGTTCTGTAACGTCCGTCATTTGCCCGTCCTCGACGCCTGGCAATGATATCGATAAAACTTATGATATAACATGATATGATATATGATATAAATATATATGATATAAATATATATCTGATATATATATGATATGATAAAACTTATGATAACTTATAAACTTATGATAAAACTTATGATATCAATAAGATCTGATATAACTGATATCGATAACATGAAAAACAATTCAATAATGTTACTAGAGAAAAACTTTGCGTCCCAGGGACGCAATTCCCCTTGCGCCTCGATCGGACACTGACAGTGTTTATTGCATGACCTATACTTTTACTAGTGTAGTTGTAAAGATGCGATCGTATCACTGCCTGTACTTTGTGAATGCTCTACACAATATATAGAGCAGATGGCCCGGTGCCATAGCTTAAATGTTTTATGCGGGTGGCCCGCCTCGCCCAGCCCCACTTTTCATTCACCCTGCCGCCCTTTTCAACCGATTTTCACCGATCTGCCCCTCTTTTAAACCGCGCTTGTACTTCCCTACACGCCAACACTGTAGTAGCTCCCGATTTCAACAATAACCAATACATTTTTTTCCCTCATTCCACGCAGTTCATTACTGCCAGGTACACAGGCACTTTTCAAACTTTGGAGTTTCAACTATATGGATCAGAAACTCACTTTTTATTGTTTTATAGGAACTGTTTGCTTAGCTAACAATGTTCTCTAAATTCAAGGCATTATCATAACTACTAGTCTTTGAATTTCCCTTTTTCTTACCTTTGGTGTCAGTCGGAGTGGCAGAGGCTTTTGATGGCTTCTTAATGAAGAAACGATTTCCCACAAAGAAAATGAGTGCAGTGAATACCAGGAGACCAACGTTGGCAAAGAATAGTTGCCTTGCACCGATGGCTTCGTATATAAATCCCCCGAAAAGGTTGCCAATTGCGGTTCCTGTAATAAGAAAAGGGGAGGGGGAGGAAAAAAATCACAGGTTGAGAAACCCTGACCCTAGCAAACTCTTATGATCGTAGAGGTAGAGAGCAAACTGCAAAGTTCATGATATTTATTAAAGACTTAAATGATAGATAGCTCTTTATCTTCACTGTTTGCAAATAATTACCATCATCCAAACTTTCCACTTGCATCCAGGCAATACCAACCTTGTTAGAGAAAATATCTCAAATAACTGCATTGTACAGGCTAAACGACAGTAAAAGTGTTCCTACACAAAAATTGGCACAAAGACAAAAATATTTCATGCACGAAACACTACTAGAAAAGCCGATTTGAAACAGCTCTTTCCTTCCTCAATAGAGGGAGTGTCTGTTATTAAAAATGGGTCTCTCCAGAGTTTCTACAGAGGGCGCTGTCATACCGGTCCTGATTGCATAATCTTCACCGTCTACAAATATCTGAATCAATGTAGCAAATTCATGTGAAGGCTCTCAACAGCATGCGAATGTGCTGGGTGAAATTTTTTACTTGAAACTTAAAAAATGTTTCAAAATATCTCTTCTTCATAAACTACGAAGCAGTATAATAAACTGCTAGTGGTCAACTCACGGTACCATTATGGTCTGCAGTCTTGTCAAGTTTCGTAGAGCTGAATAGGACTGATACGACAGGACCCCTCTGTTGGTTTTTAGCACGACTGGGAAGCCCCCCCCCCCCATTCCCCCAAAATGATGAAATTTTGAACTTGAAGAGCTTCAAGACTAACTACTTTAAGACACTGTTTGTGTCTTGTTTATACCACACACAAAATATAGACTTCCTTTTGTTGTACTTACCAACACCAATGTACATTCCGAGCATGATAGCTTGCAATGTGGTGGCCATACCCTTCGGGGCATTCGTTATTGCAAAATTGGTAAAGCCCGGCCATCCGAGTCCAAAGGTGATGCCGTGGAGTGCCTGAATGGGTAGAACCAGCCATGGGTTACTGATGAGACCGTACCCTAGGTACCGGAGTGCATATGCGGCCAGGGTGGCGTAGACCACACCCTCGTACCCGATCAACTTGATGATCCTCCCAGAGGTGAAGAGGACGGGTATCTCGGCCATCGTCGTGACCAGGATGGACAATCCAAGCAGGGTGTGCGATGCCTCCAAGTCTCGGGTCAAGAAGATGACGACGTAAGAGAAACACATGCCGAAGGAGATGCCCTCTACGGTGATGACGAACAGGAACATCAAGACTTCTGGCTGTTTGGCCAGAGACCAGAGGTCGTGGTGCATCATCTCCGGTTTCTCGTGCTGTGGATACCGCAGGGTCGCAGCCACGACGACCGCAAAGACCATGGAGACGAGGAAGAGTACAAACAGCGGCTCGTAGCGAGTACTGGATGAGTCGGTGATGGACGTGAATGTGTCGATGGCCAGGCCGCTCAGGAAGGCCATTGCTCCAAACCCCACGGCTCCCCACATGCGATGCTTTCCGTAGTCCTTGCGATTCTCCGCCCCGAGCTTCTGCATGAGGACGGCGTCCAAAAAGGCGAGAATGTTGCAGTTGAAGGCGACGCTGATGGCAAGCAGGAGAAAGCAGAGAGCAAAGGTGACCCGCATGCTCGACGGCGTCTGGATATCCGTGGTGATGTGGCACTCACAGACTTCTCTGTCGAACGAATCGGAGCTGCCGCCGCGATCAAAGCTCCCGTTGGCCGTGTCCGGCGAATAGGGGAACTCCGTTTCGCAGACCGCCACGTTGACCAGGATCTGCTTCCCAGGAGCTGGTTGTTTACCGTGGTTACTGCCATCCTCCTCTCCATCTTTACCTCCTCTGACACTACCGTACGCCTCTAACCCACACAGATCACACTCCCAGTTATCACTCTTAGCAGCACACCGGAGGTAATTCTCTTCGCCTTTGAAGACGGGATACGAGTCTAGCACCTCGTGACACAGGCCATTGCATACGTCCTCCTCCAGAGGAGGGTCTAGTTCGGAGGATGACGGTAACGTCAGGGTCCTCTCGACGGTGCAATCACTGATGAGGTAGTTGCCCTGAGTGATGTTGGTCAGGGCCGTATCGGTGAAACAGTCGCTGATTAACGGGACAAAGACCAGAGTGCAGTAGAAGACACCGGATCCCATCAGAGCCAGTATCAGGGCTGGTTTATGCTTGCTGAATTTATCTGCTACGGCTCCCCAGACCGGACTCAGCAGAAACACGAGACACGGCTCCATGCCTCGCATGATTCCAATCTGCCAGACGTCGAGACCCAGATGGACAAAGTAGACCGGCAGGTAAGGAATCATGCAAGCGAAACCTATCGAAATGAGAGACAAAAATAATATATCGAGTGATGATTATTTTCTGATGATGACGCCACATATTTAAAGCGAATTTTACTACAATGCTGAACGTGGAAACGATACACACCAATGCTCTGACTGGATGCTTTGGTATTAAATTAACAGAAGGCTGGACTATGGACAAGAATTCTGTTTGTTTGAATTATTACTATCGACTATCCAAGAATGCATCTTACTGCTGCTAACCCCAATGGATATGAAAATAATATTATCAATTTTTCAACAATTTTCTGAAAAATATGGTAAGGCTTCGGATGGAATATTCATTTGCAACAGAATGTTATAGTATACAAATAATGAATGGTTTCCATTCGTGCAATAGTGCAAATATTTCATTCGTTGAAAGATGTAATTTGTTCCATTCAACGAGGCGCAGCCGAGTTGAATGGAACATTTCA